>PQWD01000441.1:72972-103294 GCA_019425675.1 Leucinodes orbonalis
ATTCAAAACGAAAATCAAAAGTTTTTATCAGTTTAGGTCCACAGAACACTTATGAGGTCAAATTCATCTACCACTGGTTTAGACGATAGTTTTGTACTGAGAAGAATCCAGCAAGAAACTCAGTAGTTATTAGAATGTATAATCATTAGCGGGTAAATAGATTACTATTATTGCCAATTTCACTTAACTACAGTCCTCATCTTGAATACTAACCTATGTTAAGAATTCGAGCTTCGAGAATTCGAGCTTAATATTTTGATTATTAGAACTTTAGACTGATTCCGTTTAAATTTTATTCAAGTCATACTTTAGCTGGAATCCGAGTTTGAATACTTCATTAATTAAGTGAAAGACCTAATTTAGACTAAGACCTTCATAGAGTGTTACAAATTATTACTATTCGAGACGAGTCTTATTGTGCTGTATCTTAACATAGAAATTGTACTAATATATTTGATTATCCCGAATACATTTTCAATATTAATAATAGTTGGGTAAGGTTTGATAAGTGGCTTACACGTGTCTTATTGGAGCGAGGAAAGATACAATAATAACATAAAAACGCTGAGAACTTAATCTGAATGGTACCTAATTAACATCAACAAGCAAATTTTCTAATAGAATAAACCACGGCCCTATAAATAAATAATAATTAATTATTATTTTTATCAATATAAATACATAAATATCCACTGATATTCACACAGCGACCTCTAGCCCCATATTAAACGAGGAGCTTGTAGTTACGGTACTAAGTAACTGATAACAAATGTACATATTTTTTGGTAAATACATACATATTATGCATAGAAACGCCATAATAATATTTACATCCAGAAATGTTCTTACAATGTGGCGTTCGTTTTATGAAACCATATCAGAAGTCGTATGGTACTTTAGAGACTGGCAGAGTTGGTTCGGTTGCTGATGAATTTTACTAACTATCCGATAAGAGGGAGAAGATAATGAATATGTAACCAGGATTATTTTGACAACCCGTGGTAAATGAAACGTAGGCTTCTACACCAAGGGCTCCGAGGTCAATACCCGGGCAGTTCTATCTTTGTGTGCATGAACATGTATGTTTATATTTGTCTGGGTGTTAGCATTTGAGATAAATAATTGATGTTAAAAAATTGATCATTTTTGTTTTTAGGTAAATTCGTTTTAAAATTCCCAGTCATCATTCCAAGTGTCTGGTGCTCTAAGAAAACGTTCAACCAATGTTCCCCCTTCCACATTTTATACGTACTCCCGAAGGGGTCTTTTGTGTGTGAAACACGGAAACCTTGCAAAGGACCGGAAAGTTGTTACCCTTTCGCAACCACAAATATTAATAAACATTTATTATAGAACACATTTCTAGTTATACCGTCATACTTTAAAATTCACTTTGTTACTTTTATATTCATACACAAATGTCAATTAACCAATGTTGAAAAACATTCTAAACGCGGGTCGTAGTCGATTTAAGTTTCTTCGACCTAAATTCTGCGAGTTCTGTGTAAGCGTCATTGCTATTTCATAAAATATAATGTATCCAATGACATTCCAAGCATAAGCCTGTAATATGGGTACTAAACAACGGATAAACATACTTACATATTTCTATTTGTAAATAAGTACATATAATACAAATAAACAGTAGTTACACAAAGTATAATTACCGGGTATAAGAGACCTAACATTAATTTGTTGTTTCGGGTGACGGACGCAGTGCGGCACTGATAGAGAATAATGAATGTTTATCAGTTATTAGTGTCATTAAATGCCGCTCTTTAGACTATTCCTATTACTCCTGTACACTTTGTAACTAAAAAAACCATCAGACCTTTACAAACATACATGTTCATGGATAGATGGGATTGATGCTCAGGGATTGAACCCACAACCCTCGGTGAAAAAGTCGACGTCTCAACCAATTACACCACATGGGTCGTTAAATCAAAATTTTACCTGTTCATGAAGATCGTCCAATACTATATAATTTAGTTTAGAATTTGTTATATATTTCTACATGCATATCAAAGTGCATGCGGGGATATACGGAGAGCCGCAAATCAAACAGGTTTCGTCATAACCAAGAGAAACAAGTGGTGTAATTGCTGGAGAAGTTTCCCTGATTCATTTAGTATTTTAGTGTTATATATTTTGTACTACAATTGACGATCTGCTTAATTATTTATCATGAATTAAAAAATATATATATATTAGAAATGTGAACCCAACAAGAAAATATATGAAACAGTAAGAATTGTAGAAGAAGCTAATTAACAAAGCTCACAAATAACAGCGGACCCTTTATAAAAGCTAATTCATTACACCTAAAACAGCAGTGGTAGTTAGCAAATGGGCGTGTTCATTTGGTATTCAGCTCATGCAGATTTTGTACTTGCCTATGGGGCTGCAATAAAAACAAATACACCCCCCTGCTTCGTAATTTGCTTCGAGCCAAGTATCTTAGCGGTACAAGAAAACCTCGTAAATTATCTCTGTCAGCCAACGGTTGGGACCATCGAATTTATATTATTTTTTTGTGTTAGATAAAGATGCACGAGTGAATATAACATATGCGGTGATATTATTTCATACTGCAAATAATATGTTTGCAGTACCAGAGGTTTCATCATCATCACAGCTCATTTAAACGTCCCCAACCGAGGGGCACGAGCCTACCCGTATAGGGTGATTAGGGCCTTAGTCGTCCACGGGGCCCATGCGGATTGGATGAACTTCACACACACCTTAATCTCTCGCGAGGCGTGCATGAAGGTTTTCCTCACGATGTTTTTCTTCACCGTAAGAGCGTCGGATACGTACATATATTTTTGAACGAAAATTCGAAATACATTGGTACGTGTCGGTGTATGAACCTCAGCCCCTCCCGAGGAGGCGACAGTCCACACCACTGAGCCACCGACGCTCTTTAACCAGAGGTTTATATCTAAATAAAAACCTAGTGTTTAACTCGAATTTCAAGGGATAATAAATGTTACTGCGGTAGTACTTACCTAAATATATATTACATACGATTCACGAAAAATGACCACTACGCTGAAGTCCTTTTTTGGATCCCTTAGAATTTGCGGTGGCGGACGACGGCGGAAATTTTTGTATTTTGTTTACGATCATATATTTTTGAAATATTTCATATCATTCAATAGTACCCATCTTACTCAGAAGGTCGCCATTTGTTGTCATCTTTCGTGAATCGTTCTATACCAGCCTGTTAAAATAAGTAATCAAGCAAAAAATTAATGAGGCGTGTGCTGCCATAATTAAATTGTTGATCACTTAACAACGTAGGATAAGAAACTCCACATCTTCCTTACTCCACATACACCTTCAGTCATGTGGTTAACGTCACCACGTACAGGCCAAACTTTCGGTATTTTGCGACACCCTTGCCTTTTAGTTAATTAGATTTTCAGTGTATATTGTCTACCAACCGGGCAGAACTTCTAGGAACTTGCCCAAACATAATTGAGTGTTGTATATTGTACAGTACAGGGTGATCACGTCAAGTAGTATTAGATACATAAATAATTTAAATATAATAATATAGGTATAGGTATACCGGCAAAATTATACACCATAAAATAAAATAATATTTTTTGAATGCTGAAGATTCCGAACTACCTACCTACACAATTGAATAAAATATTATTATAACCAAAAGTGTGTTAAAATTGTAAATAATCCCTTTACCAGCAATGCGAGTTAGTGTTTCGTCGATATTTGTATTATTCAAAATATTATCTTTAGTATACAAATACAAAACACTTTCTAAAATATGCAAATAAAAAATACTGAATTTTATAAGAGAGAGGAACTAGACTCAAAATATACTGGCACTTCTTTAAATTGCACGAATCATGCCCCAAGTAATGTTTACTAAATGAAACATAATATAAATTACCCAACCAGGTGAAAGACAGAAATTGAAAATACTTTTGTAAAGCAATTAAAAGATATGAAAATACTTTTATAAAGCAATTAAAACAAATATTAAATAAAAAAATACAACAAATTTTTTAAAAAAAAACTCTAATTCTCTCTTGCCTGTATTTTTTAAAGAAATATACTACTTATGGAGTGCAATAAAAATTATTACTATGAGTAAAGTCAAAGATTGTCACAGNGCTAACACACCAAGGTTTCGGGTTCGATCCCCGGGCATTACAAACATTGTGTACATGTACATTAAACATGTCCGTTTGTAATGGTTTGGTTATTTCTATGAATAAAATGTATGTACTTACGTGAGTTGTATTTCGCTAAATGATTAAAGTTACTTTATATTAGGTGGTTGTCTGCTCGTTTGTCAAACTATAAAATAAACTACTAGGTGGTAGACTCGATACTGAGTCGTCTAAGTAAGCACCACCGCAGTGCCAGAAATCGTCCCGAGAAAAAGGTGTGCTATGCACCTTCGTTGTTTAGGATCAGGGCACTGTTAGTGAAATTACTGGGTATAAAATACCTAATATCTGTCGTCTCGGGTGATGGGCGAGAATCATAAATGTTTATAAGTTGTTGGTCTCCTTCAATGCCATTCTGTCATGATCAAGCGTATCACTTACCATCAGGTGAGCGTCCAGTTCACTTCGTAAAATATAAAATAAAAAACGAACAGACCTTAATACTAGCTGCTAACGAGACAAGTCTCGATTAACCATAATCTGTAGAATTCCACTATTTCGATAGCAAAAAAGTTTAGAAATTCAAACCAGCTAGAATGGCGGGAATATCGATTACTAATTATCAACGTTTTTACCTCACAAATAGAACCTGAAGCGGCTGAAGAGCTCGTTAATTTAAAATATCGCATTCATTCTACGACATGAGAATCAGCACACGTGCTTCTGTAAAAGCTTTCTAATTAACATGGCCACCTGAAAACAAGCGTAATGTTTGCTTTTTGCGGCGCAATTGTAATAGTAAAAAAATATATAAAGATAATAGAAGCGAAGGGAATACGGAGCGGAAACTAGTTAGACACGATTTTACAATTGTTTTTTGTGGAGGGAAAAAATTGCTGCCAATTCGCCTGCTTTATTATCGTGCCACCTTTTTTATGTAGGTATATAACAATATTTTTCATTATTCATTTATTTTACTGTACAAAATTTCAGGCCGTTTGCGTGCGTTTAAAATAAAACAAATAAATACCCCGATAAAAAATATTTTCTTGACATAATATAACTTGATTATCGTTCTATTTTAGACTATTGGGTGAGATTGTTGCTTAAATGAATGACATCAAATTTTTGGATTACTAGTTGACAAACTTATTTGAAAAAATAATGTGAGTAAATAATGTGTGCTGCAAGTATAAACTACGGTACTTAAACAGCATTTTAAATTCTTCATTATATAATGGAAAGTAAGGTCCTTAAGCCTCCAATTTTAACTTCCTGAACTATGTATTAAGCCATTAAAATGGGTACTGAATAACTGATAAACCTATTTTTATACTTTTTTGTGAAAAACATACACATAAAACATAGAAAATACCCAGACCAATATAAACAGACATTTCACGCACACAAATATTTGTACAGCCCGAGGATCTAACCCGGAACCCTTTGGTGTAGAAGCCACATCTCAAACATATAGATCGTCCAAAAACTTAAGTATGAAGTCGCATCAGTTGATTAACTTCATTACCTTAATTAACCTTTCACAATCGTGAACCATACTCGTCCCATGCTCACCGTTTAACCCTGTAAAGTCTAATTGCCAACCGTAAACTACCCGGCCACCTCATCCATAACTAAATTGCGTCCAAACAGGCACCGTAAATCATTGGCACGTTTCAAATTAATTCAGTACAGTACCTGACTCTAATCCGTGGTGCAATCAGCTGGCTTGCGGCAGTGGAGGGTTAATGGTCAATGGAGTTGTATCGGTCGGTTCCATTTTAATGTGACGGGAACGAACTATGCAGGGTTAGATCACGTGCTGGTTTATTGAAATACCCGATTTGGTTATTTTAAACTGGATCCGAAAATAGACTTTAACAACTGGCTGTATTAAATAATAAGTATTATCCAAACCCAACACATGGAGTATTTTTTTTTATTTATATGTTTTATTTCATTCTTTTCAATAAAATTTAGTAAATAAAAAGGTGTTATCTTTCGTTTCATATTTTTTGATCACTAAGAAAATAGCACAGTGGTAACTAAGCCGTGTGGTAAAAGATAACTATTACCTAAAGTGTTTGCTGCTTACTAATGACCAAGGGGGTTACCACCATCTCTTAAAACAGTATTACTTTAATGACGTATCAGCATTTTTGTATTAGAAAAGGTGAAATTATATTATTGTAAAACTGTTTTAAGAGATGGTAGTAACACCCCGATGCCTTAATTTTACTAACTTTAATAGACATTACGACACCATTGCGATAATTACAATCCCAATATAAATTTGGTATTTCGGTATAACTTGAATATTAATGGTTTAAAATGGTGATAATATGGTGAATTAATTGTCTAATTGTGTAACCAATCTGGTTAGTTATTGGGAATAATATACATATTTGTTTAATTTATATTTAATATGGATTAAAAACACCAATGAAATAAAATTAACCATTTTCGTATGGACGGGTTTATAATTAACCGATTTTGTTATTATTTTTAATTAAGAATGAAGGAAATAAGAATGAGATATAAAATAATGAATACTGTACCTTTATTAACGAAATAGGCATGCCTACATTTATTTATTTAACAGTTTTCTTTACTGAAGTACTAAATATCATACATGATATATTACCTTTTTTTGACACATTAATCACTCGAAACCAATAATTTCCATAGTAAAATTGAGGTCCAATAAATGCTTGAGCGGCTGTTGATAAGTTTACTGTTAAGTTATAAACACCCTGTAACAAATATACTTATAATTTATAACTATGCATTTAGCAATGTTTTTTATCTTTGTTAACTAATATCGATCCGTAATCGAATCACTAGTCTTTTAAGCATTTTCTTCACATGAGCCCACTTTCCATGAACCTTGGCAAATACTTTATTCTTATTCATGAAGTATGCGTCCACCATTACCTTGAATGAACTTACCAAATAATGCACAAGTTCGATATGACTTTTAGATTTAATATGATTATTTCCATGTGTTCTGTACTTTTCAAGTTTTGTCTGATATATATATATATATATATATATATATATATATATATATATATATATATATTATATATATATTATATATATATATATAATATATATATAATTATCAACCTTCATACTTATAGAAATAACCATACCTTTTTAACTACACAATCTGACGTGCGCAAAAATTGCGAAAGTATTTCAGCTATAACAAAGTGTTTGCAGGGTGCTGGCACTTTGTAAGTAAAAAGGGTTATGTTACGTTTTTGTTTCTCTGTTAAAACTATCACCTTGACCTGAAATAAATTGGGAATATTAATACATTATGTCGAGTCATACATAGACAATTTGCTAGAAATGCATGCATTAAGAGTTACCAATTTGGACAAGTTACGATAGATATGAGGTAAATATCTGATGTTCTGATAAAAATATTTTTTAATTGCAATAAAATATCCAGTATAATGCAATATGTTTTACAAATGTCACCCGCCACCTCTTAAAATGAATGAAATGAAATAAATGGAATGAAATAAAATGAAATGAGTCTAAGAACAGTATTACTATAATGATATGTCAGTATGTTTGTACCAGAAAAGGCGAAGTAATATTATTGTAACACTCACAGAGCGTCGGTGGCTCACTGGTGTGGACTGTTTCCTTCCGATCTAGAGGACGCAGGTTCAATTCCCGCATACGACACGTGGTGTGTTGCAACCTTAATTTTAGTGCAGGACAGGCTCACAGAAAAGAGATGTAAAATAAATGAATATAACCTGACATCCACACAACGCCATCTTACCTCAGGTTAAGCGTGAAGCCTGCATTATGGGTACTAAACAACGGATAAACATACTTAATATTTTTTTTTATAAATACATACATATTATACATAGAAAACACCCAGACCACTACAAACAGACATGTTCATGCACACAAATGTTTCTACTGTCCGGGGATTGAACCCGGAACCCTTGGTGTAGCAGCCGACGTCTCGATATTGCACCACATGGGTCAAACAAGGCTAGGTGGTGTTTTTCACTGAGTGTGTAGGGTTACTTTGCCTTCCCTTCTATATATCCTTTCCACTCTTAATTTTTGAAAGTTCCGTAGGAGTACCGAGTCATCAAAGATGGCGGCGTAGATATAATATCACAAGTAAGATAAGATGAACCTATCTATGAAATAAAATAAATTATCATCCGTATTAGCAGCTCATTCAACGTCCCAACCGAGAGGCACGAGCTTACCCGTAAAGAGTGTATAGGTCTCAGTCGTCCACACTGGACCCGTGCAGTTTTTTTTTAATTTAGGATAAGGTGCAAACGAGCAGACAGAACACCTGATGGAAAGTGAATACTGCCACCCATTGACATTTGCAACACCAAAGGAGCTACATACAGGGTTGGCCGACTTCACGTATAACCATTGAATTGCTTCGCAGGCGTGCGCAGATTTCCTCAAAATGATTTCTGTCACCGTAAGAGCATCGGATAACGTACAAATAATTTAGAAAATTTGAAATCACGTTGTTACGTCAGGTCTTCACGTCGACGATTCCGCAATGCTTAAAGACAAAAGTCTTTGAGCAATGCGTCCTACCCGTACTTACATACGCAGCTGAGACATGGACACGGACTGCGGGATTGGTTCACAAGTTCAAAGTCACTCAACGCGCAATGGAGCGAGCTATGCTCGGGGTCTCTCTTAGGGATAAGATCAGAAATGATTTAATCCGTAAGAGAACTAAAGTTACCGACATAGCCCGCCGTATCAGCAAGTTGAAGTGGCACTGGGCTGGTCACGTATGTCGCAGAACCGATGGCCGTTGGAGCAGACGAGTTCTGGAGTGGAGACCGCGTCTCGGCAAGCGTAGCGTAGGACGCCCTCCGGCCCGATGGGCCGACGACTTGCGAAAGATCGCTGGTGGAGGCTGGATGAGGAAAGCGGAGGACCGGGATATCTGGCGCGAAATGGGGGAGACCTATGTCCAGCAGTGGACTGCGATAGGTTGAATAGGAAATCACTTTGGTACATGGCGCGATTTAAAACTGCGCCCTCCAGATCGGAAGGTCCACACCATTGAATCACCGACGCTATTATAAAATAAATATTCCTCACGAAAACACAAGTAAACACAAACCTCATCAATGTGAGCTTCCCGGTGAAAATCAAGGTTTAAGTTCACTATGTCATTATTGCCTTTGTGGGTAAGATTGCCAGTGACTGTTGTAAAATTAGCAGCCTTTGGTCCCCTGCAGAACTCTATGGTGCTGATTTTAATTACGTACTTGCCCTGTGGAGTAATAAATACATACGACATATACATAGTTTTTAGGCCGCAGATGGCCTTTACAGCTTCACCGAATATGTTTGGACAGAAAAGCGGCCCGGCATGCGAAATAGGGACTGTGCGAACTTACAAGAATACGCGACGAGGGCCCGCGCCGGCGGGACGCCGACGTTTACGCGCGCGAGGTGAAATATTATTAAAAATATTAGATGCTGTTTTATAATCAGCAGAGGAGACAATAAGCGGGTTTGAATGCGTTAGCCTATGGACGGGAGTGGATGCAGCGTGTGCAAATGCCACACCGGCATACGTCATTATGGGATACACATAGCGTTATCTACTAAACAACGGATACACATACTTATGTTTTTTTTGTAAGTACATTCATATTATACATAAAAACACCCAGACTATTACAAACAGACATGTACATGCAGATATAAAATTGAGACAAAGGAGCTAGAGGCTGATATTTTAAGGTACGCAACCTTCATTACAAAAAAAGACAGTCAAATATAATCCTGCTTAAAGTCAGCTAACCAATATAAAGGCCAATGTAGCTGTCACCTTGGTGCAAATCTCACTGATCAGCATCAATGATAACACAAAGAGAGCCGAATGAACCTTCACTGTTAGAGGTGTCCCACAATTTACTTTCCTCTAATTCATGTATTACAAATGATTTACAATTAAACAGTGAATTAATATTGTTCTCTGATAGGATTGGAGTTGGTTATGGACCTCTGCTACATAACAAATTAAATTGTAAACTCATAAATATTTGCATACAAGCCACTTCATTAAATCAGATTGTAGATCAAATGTAAATTTGTAAATATAATCCCACCAAAAACATTCTGTAAAAAATCTAGCCAAGACTCGATGGAGCTACTTGGTTATCTCTAAAAAGTAATGAAATCAAGACCAAGACGTGCCAAGTCTAAGGTTCCTTAGTGCGATTACTTTATTATTATGGTTGGACTTGGCCGTTGAAGGGTACACAAGGATACAAAACCAGACGCTCCATGAAACCATTGCACCAATCTGTCGCCAGAAAGCTAGAAGCTACCTTTTGACGATAAATCTTTCCAACTTGGAAAACTGCGATTCAATAACCAGACAATTATAGATTTGATAAAGCCACTAATGTATTAAAGAATGTTCAAAGGCCAAGTCATAAAAATAAAATAATCAATGCTACTAATAAAAGTAAACTTTCGTGGAATATCATCAATAAATAGACTTGTAAAAATAAAACACAAGACAGCAAGATATCATTGAATATTGATGGCAGGAGTCTTGATCTGACTCTCAGGTGGCAGACTCATTTGAAAAGTTCTTACTAATATTGCTGTCACTGTAACTAGTAAATTAAATTGAAATCCTCATCTTGCTGTTTCACTCCTCAAGTCACATGTTGATAAGTGCAAAACGA
Source organism: Leucinodes orbonalis (assembly GCA_019425675.1). Taxonomy (NCBI): domain Eukaryota; kingdom Metazoa; phylum Arthropoda; class Insecta; order Lepidoptera; family Crambidae; genus Leucinodes; species Leucinodes orbonalis. The sequence goes on from PQWD01000441.1 coordinate 83,843, forward strand.
TTTACATATGTAAATGCAGGGATAATCATCAACTTTTAAAGATTAAATATTAAAAAACAGAGTATTTATGGGGACTCTCTAGAAATACTTAAAATATAATTATATGTATTGCTCCTCACTTAGCTGTTATTTTTAATCAGTGTGTTGACCAGGGCAAATTTCCAAATTTGATGAAATTAAGTAAAATCATACCTTTATTCAAATCTGGAGAAAAGAGTGACCCGTCTCACTACAGACCTATCTCATTCTCCCAGCTCTAAGTAAGATATTTAAAAAATATATTTAATCAATTATTGTCTCATTGCAAGTAAACAAATTATACATCAATCAATTTGGATTTACTAAAGGCAGATCCACTACTGAAGCAGGAGTGGCACTAATGAACATGTAAAATAAGCAGATGCTATAGAAATTCTGCGATCTATCGAAGGCATTCGATACGTTAACCATAATACTCTCCTCATGAAGTTGAAGCATTACGGTGTCGATAAGTATGATTTTAATTTAATCTAATCATATTTAATGAATAGAGTCCAAAACGTAAATGTCGGAGAAACAAGCTCCAGCGGAGCCCTTTTATTGATGGGCGTTCCCCAGGGCTCAATATTGGGACCTTTGTTATTTTTATATAAATGATTAACCTTATTATACTCAAAACCTATGTGAAACTGTATTATTTGCTGATGATATATCTCTTATATTTAACGTGGGCAGACAAAAATAATCTTTTTTTTTTGGAATACTACGCTTTCTCAGGTATTCCATTGGTTTACGACTAATGGTTTACTTCTTAACTCTAAGAAAAGCAAATGTATATTCACTATGCCTAATGTAATGCAGGTAGATACTATCATCACGTTGGATGAAGGACCAATGGAAGTAATAAATTCAACCGTTTTCCCGGGTATAAAATTAGACGCCAAGTTGCAGTGGGATCCGCATATTGCGGCTTTGGCAGGAAGGCTTAGTTCCGCTGCATATGCTGTAAGGAAGATAAGAAGTCTCACTGATATTAAGACTGCAGGACTTGTGTATTTTAGCGATTTTCACAGTGATGACTTATGGTCTACTTTTGTGGGGGTCTGCTGCTGATATACAAACAATTTTGTATTGCAAAAAATAGCTATCCGTGCCTTATATGGCCTTAAATCACGTGACTCACTAAGAGATTATTTAAAAAATATATTTTAACATTGCCATCTTAGTAAATTCTTGACTGTGTCATCTATGTACACAAAAATTTACATGTATTTTCAAAAAAGCCAGATAATCATAGTTTGAACACTAGAAACAAACACAAACTTGCCATTCCAAATATCAGATTACATAAGGTCGGGAACTCATTTGTGGGATTAAGCATTTATAATAATTTATAAGCTACCACAAAATATAATTAATTTACCCCTGCATAAGTTAAAGTCTCATGTATAATCAATTTTAATGATAATAAAAAAATATTAAAGAATATATAAATGATAAAAAGTCATGGCCATGTTGATCTCCACGCCTGCTCTGCATTTATTTTTTTGTTACTGAATAATACTTTTGTAGATAATTATATTTTTACTATAACTGATACTTAATATGATAAAAATTGTGAATATAATTTGCTTTATATAATTATTTTGATAAAAATATGATTCTGTACAAAACACATTTTTTTTGAAAAGAGTAACTACTGAGTTTCTTGCTGGATTCTTCTCAGTGGGCAACTACCTCCCGAACCAGTGGTAGCTTCATTTAAATTTCATAAGTGTTCTGTAAGGACCTAAACTGAATAAACACTTTTCATTTACACAAATGTTTGTACTGCCCGGAGATCAAACCAGGAACTCTTGATGTAAGAGCCGATGTCTCAACCATTACACCGAATGGGTCGTCAAATATATTTTATGCAGATGTTTTGTATTTGAAACTAGCTGTACCCCGCGTTGAAGACCTATCCAGTACAGGACTGCGATAGGTTGAAGAGAGTGCCCCGCGGTGTTACCCGCAGTATAATATATTATCCCGCAGAAAAACGTTTCCTGTGTGTTTATTCAGGGTGTCAGCTAATGTCAACGCATATTTATGGCTTTGTTAGGTCACGTTAGGAAGCACAGCTCCCGCGACGTAAGCAGCGCGCTAAGCGTTACAACAGTAATTTATTTTAAAAAATATAAAGTTTTTTCTAAAATAAAAGTAGCCTTTGTTTTCCTTATCAGCTATCTGCCATATAATAAGTTCTAGCCTTTTCAAAAACTACTCAGAACAAACAGACTGACAGGCAAAAAATGAAAACATAATTATATTGGTGTATATACCCTATTAAATTAATAACAACAAATTTAAAACACAGTTATTTGAATATTACAAACAGACATTCCAATTTCAATTATATGTATAGATTTTAGTAAAATCCAACATTAAGTAAAACTTTTAGAAACAGAAATAGATGTGTCTATTATTCCGAATAAACAGTTTTAAAAAAATAATATAAGAAGACGTATTTGATTATAAAAAGATCTAACACAATTTGAAATACTGAACAAATATTTAAGTTTGTTTAATTTACCAAATTGAAATCTAATTAATGTATATCAATATTTTTAAACAAACCACTATTTAAATTAATTCTTGGATATAATAGATGTCTATCGAAGCTAAAGAATTATTTTAAAAGGTAACCTATACTCCAGTTAACTTGGGATACACAATGTTAATGAAACTTTAAAACACTATTACGTGATTAACTTAGATGTTAAGATTACTTCGATAAAGTCATACTTACAAAATTATTGCTTACACCATTAGGCATTAAACTAAAATTATCGCATGGATCAAAGATTGCAGCTAAAATAGCAAAAAATATTATACATGTGAAAGGCATGTCTGAACGCTTTAACTCACTAAATAATAATACATATTTAATGACATTTCAGTAGATATAAATATTTACATACACATCGTAAATTAGAGGCAAACATTTAAAATATTAAGCTGTTTTAATTGCAATATTTCGATTATGGTATCAATGTTATTTTATGATTTAAAAAACTATATTATTATTTTAGAGGTATGCAGTGAGTGTAATATAATATAATTTAATAAATAAGAATGTATAGTTTCTCAATATATTAGATATATATGATATCCGTAGGAGAACTAGGGTGACCGACATAGCCCAGAGGATTAGCAAGTTGAAGTGGCAGTGGGCAGGGCACATAGTGCGTAGAACCGATGGCCGATGGGGCGGAAAGGTTCTCGAGTGGCGTCCACGTAACGGAAAGTGAAGCGTAGGCCGACCCCCAACCAGATGGACGGATGATCTGGTTAAGGTGGCGGGTAGCAGATGGATGTCAACTGCAAGGGATCGGTCCGCGTGGAAATCATTAGGGGAGGCCTTCGTTCAGCAGTGGACATAATTAGGCTGTAATGATGATGATGATGATGATATTAGAAACGATCACTTAATAATAATAATTACCTAAGATGAAAACTCTCAACAGCTTATGTATAAGTATGTAATGAAATAATAGTTTTCTTAATTTTAAATATGTTATTCAATGAAATTTGATAAATAAAAAGCTGTCAAATTTTCTTTATATTCTTTGGTAACTAAGAAATAAGCGTATTGGTAACGAGATTACTATTGTTTCGTTTCGCTTTTTCTGCTTAATAATGATAATAATATATGCTGAAATACACACAGCGCCATTTAGCCCCAAACTAAACAGTAGCCTGTGATATGGGCACTAAACACCGGATAAATGCACTTATTTATTTTTGTTTGTAAGAACATAAATATAATAAACAGAAAACACCCCGACCTATACAAACAGACATGTTCATGCACCCAAATATTTGTTTTGCCCGGGGATCGAACCCGGAACCCTTAGTGTGGTAGCCAACGATTCAACCATAACACCAGATATATCGTAAACTTGCTTATGGCCAGGGGGGTTACCACCATCTCTTAAAGCAGTATTACTAAGCTAAGCGTCGCCATTTTGAAATGCATGTCTATCAAGTTTGTTGTGGTTTGTAACCGTACGCGATGTTGACAATAATCTTGTTTTGCGATTTGTGAAATAAGTAATGCCAAAAGCATTGAAAAGTGTCGCAAGAAACACTATTTTAAAAATAAGCTATATATTTTGAAAAATTGTATGAAAGAGTACCTGCTGTTACAGGTAAGTGTTACCAGTTATTGTTTGCAATCACCCATGCGTTTATTTTAGTTAGACTTCGAAAAGATTAAATGTTCAAATATATGTTATGATATATAAAACGATACAGTTTGTTTAAGATATTTTTTAGTTCAGTTATACTATTTAGATACTTAAAAGCAAAAAAAATGTTTGTGAAGTATCCACCCGTTTCGTCTTATCAATTGTTAAATAAAATTGAATGTTATTTTACAGGTGTTGATGAGCGATATTTTTCAATTCAAAAGTTAATTTGGTATTCCGATACAACTTGAATCTTAAGGGTTAAAAATGGTAATTATATAGGAGAATGGATTGTCTCATGGAGCTACCAATCTGGTGGGTTGTTGGGAATATTATACATATTTCTTCAATTAACATATAATACTAGCGACCCGCCCATGCTTCGCACTGGTGCAATGGTGATATTCGTAATAGGCACGCTCCCATATGCTTGCCTGCCCGATCGTTACCGCCGCAAACTAACTACCGCAATTTTTAAATCTGAAATATCTTTGAAAATATTCATTTAAATCATATGCTGTACAGAAACATACAAACCATTTTTGTACTGCAAAAAAGAGCAGTTCGTGCTATTTACCAACTTAAACCCCGTGATTCTCTTAGAGAACTTTTCAAAGAAATTAGTATAATGACAGTAGCGTCACAATATATTTATGAGAATTTAATGTACGTGCGTAAAAATATTCATATGTTTGATAAAAACTGTGATCTTCACAGTCTCAACACTAGAAATAGAAACAAACTTGCTGTTCCAAATCTTCGGCTACACAAAGTGGGTAAATCTTTTGTAATTGTAGTATTTATAAAGTACCACAACATATTGTCGATCTTCCCTTACTTAAGTTTAAAGCTATAATTAAAAGTACCCTTTTGAAAAAAGGATATTACTGTGTTAACGACTATTTAGCCGATAACATTATTTGGTCTTAATGTGCTCGCATTGTGTTCCAAGTAAAAATAATGTAATTAGGATGATAATATAGAATTATATAAATTAGACATATTACAGCTATGTAAAAACGATAGTATTATATAAATTTTGACTCGAAATGAGAACATTGTAAACCCCATTTTTTGAAAAGAGTAACTACACGAGTTTCTTGCCGGTATCTTCTCGGTAGATAACAACCTCCCGAACCGGTGGTAGATTCATTAAAAATAACTTCTTGACGATTCAAAAGTGTCATGTAATGATTTATTTGAATAAAACAATTTTGAGTTTGAGTTTGAGTTTATAGATCTATATTAAATCGACAATGTATTTAAGGTATTTATTTGGATAAGGATTAATGCTGCATTGGTTAAAATCGCTTCGGAAATTAGCCATTATCTGTCGTTAAAAGGAAATGACAAATCATGTTATTGTGAGATATCCATAAGAGATAAATATATACCATCGCGGAGTTTTCTATAGATATTTTTATTGTTTACAATACTCATTACATTATTTTGATAAATCGTGTAGGGTTTATCATTTCTCCACTATTTAATGGATGTTATTGTAGATAAACCATCCACTTGAATCACTCCATCTATTAAAAAAAGCATCAAAATCTGTTGCGTAGTTAAAGATTTAAGCGCACATAGGACATAGGATATAGGGACATGGGGACATTGGGACAAAAAAGCGACTTTGATTTATATTGTAGTGATGAAGGAACTAAGAATGAAATAAAATAATGAATTTTGTAACTTTATTAACAAAAAAGACATACCTACGTTTATTTATTTAACAGTTTCTTTACTGAAAACTAAATATCGTACATGATATGTTACCTTTTTTTGACACATTTATCACTCGAAACCAATAGTTTCCATAGTAAAATTGAGGTCCAATAAATGCTAGAGCGGCTGTTGATAAGTTTACTGTTAAATTATAAACACCCTGTAACAAACACAATTATAATTTATTACTTTTGTTATTGATGATTCATAAAAGCAATGACTCAATGGTGTGGACTGTCGCTCTCCCACCGGGAGGACTAAGGTTCAAATCCCACCACGTACCAATGTGATTTCGAATTTTCGAAATTATATGTACGTTGTCCGACGCTCTTACGGTGAAGGAAAACTTCGTGAGGAAACCTGCGCACGCCTGCGAAGAAATTCAAAGGTTGTGCGTGAGTGACGTCGGCCGATCCGCACTGGGCCTGCGTGGATGTCTAAGGCCTAAATACCCGCGTACGGATAGGCTCATGCCCCTCGGTGGGGACGTTAAATGAGCTGATGATGATGGAAAGCAATGTATTTTTTTCTTTGTCAACAAATACCGATCCGTAATAGAACCTCTAAAAGGATTTTCTACATATGACCCCACATTCCACGAACCCTGGCAAATACCAATTCATATTCATGAACGTATACGTTTCACCATTACCCGAAGAAACTCACCAAATAATGCGCAAATTCGATATGACTTTTGGATTTAATATGATTATTTTCACGTGTTTAGTACTTTTCCAGGTATTTTCTGATAAGTATGTATATTATTATTATTATATATCAACTTTCATACTTGTAGTAATAACCATACCTTTTTAACCACACAATCTGACGTCCCCAAAAATTGCGAAAGTATTTCAGCTATAACAAAGTGTTTGCAGGGTGCTGGCACTTTATAAGTAAACAGAGTCATGTTACGTTTTTGTTTCTCTATTAAAACAATCACCTTGACCTGAAATGAATTGAGAATAATAATACATTATGTCGAGTAATACATAGACAATTTGCTGGAAATGCATACATGAAGAGTTACCAATTTGGACAAGTTACGATAGATGTCAGATGAAATGTACACAATTCAATACATATTGAAGTTGTGCAAAGCAACAAAATTCACAGAATAGAACGGGCAAAACACAATCAAGGGACATCTAATAAACGTTTGATCAGTATAAGAGGGATAAACATTTAGTGGATAGCACCGCAGCTTGACTCGCGGTGTCTGTAATAAGTACACGGTTTATGAAATATTTATTGAAATTTAGAGTTTGGCACTAGTATTTAGTGTATTTTTAAGGTATTGATATGCCTGAGACAAAAGAGACTGTTTTTCCTATCAATAACAAAAAAAAAAACATTTTTCTCAGACACATAAATGCAAAAATAAATAAATGTGATCGCGTATAAGGAAAGAAATTGTGAATTATTTGTATTGTTTTTAACAATACTACTGTTCATGATCTGATGATGATGATGAAGAGCGTCGTTGGCTCAGTGGTGTGGACTGTCGCCTTCCTACCGGGAGGGCTGAGGTTCAAATCCCGACACGTACCAATGTATTTTCGAATTATCGAAAATATATGTACGTTATCCGACGCTCTTACGGTGAAGGGAAAACATTGTGAGGAAACCTTCATGCAAGCCTGCGAAGAGATTCGAAGGTTGTGTGTGAAGTCGCCCAATCCGCACTGGGCCCGCGTGGACGACTAAGGCCTATTCACCCTATACGGGTAGGCTCGTGCCCCTCGGTGGGGACGTTCAATGAGCTGATGATGAAGACATATTTTTTTTACCTCTTTATTTGGAGTCAACTTCAATTTTGAAATCACTTTGGTACATAGCGCGATTTGAAACTGCGTCCTCCAGATCGGAAGATCCACACCATTGAATCACCGACGCTATTATAAAATAAATATTCCTCACGAAAACAAGTTAACACTAACCTCATCAATGCGAGCTTCCCGGTGAAAATTAAGGTTTAAGTTCACTATATCAGTATTGCCTTTGTGGGTAAGATTGCCAGTGACTGTTGTAAAATTAGCAGCCTTTGGTCCCCTGCAGAACTCTATGGTGTTGAATTTAATTACGTACTTGCCCTGTGGAGTAATAAATAAATAAATATCTACAGACACATAGCGCCATCTAGTCTCAAACTAAACATTTAGCCTCTAATATGGATAGTAAACCACGGATAAACATACTTATATACACTTTTTTTGTAAGTACAAACATAATATTATATAGAGAAAAAAAATATTTCTGTGTATAATATTATGTTTGTATATATATATTATATATATATATATATATATATATTATTATATATAATATATTATATTATTAAATATATATATAATATATATATATATATATATATATATATATATATATATATATATATATAATATAATATATCCTCAGTCTCAAAACTGCTTTTCTGAATAAATGATTGGTCTGGTCTGGTCATTAAAAAACTCTGATTTCATCCATTCACAAGACATTTTTTAAAATAAAAGATATCTTCTTTTTTGATTAAAAAAACTTTCAAACACAATTGCCATACTGAACGTTTATTTTTGTTTATTATATTTACCAAATTGAAATCTATTGACTGTATATCAATATTTAAAAACAAACCACTATTTAAATTAATTGTAGGCGAATACGTTGATATTTATCGAAACCAGGAGGGTAACCGCAATCTCTTAAGCAGTATTTTTATAATGATAAGTCACCATTTTTGCACCAGAAAAGACGAAGTATTATTGTAACACTGTTTTAAGAGATGGTGGTAACCCCCCAGTTAATTATTTTTTAAAAGGCATTCCACACTCCAATAAACTTGGCACACAATGTTAAAGACACTTTAAGGTACTATAACGTGATTAACTTAGATGTTTAGGTACAATTGCTTCGATAAAGTCGTACTTACAAAATTATTGTTTCCACCGTTAGGCATTAAACTAAAATTATCACATGGATCAAAGATTGCAGCTAAAATAGCAAAAAATATTATACATGTGAAAGGCATGTCTGAACGCTTTAACTCACTAAATAATAATACATATTTAATGACATTTTAATAGATATATATATTTACATACACATCATAATTATAGGCCAATATTTAAAACATTAATCTGTTTTTGATTGCAATATTTTGATAATGGTAACAATTTTTTGTATGATTAAAAAATGCACTATATTATTATTGTAGAGGTATGCAGTGAGCGTTATGTTTATACAATCAAGTATTGTTTTTTAATATATTGAAAACGATTTCCAATATATTGAAAAACAATACACTTTAATAATTATTGTTATTTCCGAAGATGAAAACTTACAATAGGTTATTTATTTATTTATTTTAGGACAGTTTACAAAACATACACTTATTACATTGACATTATACATACGTAAGCGATACTAACAAGTAGTGATGCCTTAATTACAAACTGCCACGACAAGCACAGCTGACATGGAAGCAGTTTAGCAAAATAAAAGTTAAACAGTATTTAATGTAAATAACATACTTAATAATACTTACCTAGAGTAAAGGTTTCAAGTGAGTACAACAATTATGTATAAGTATGTAATGAAATAGTGTATACTACTGCTATTAATTAACCGAAGCTTTAATTTTAAAACCTACTTGACGATATAGATGAATGTCGGTGGCTCATTGGTGTGGACTGTTGCCTTCCGATGTGGAGGGTGCAGGTTGAAATCCCAGGCATATACCAATGTGTTTCCGAATTTGCGAAACAATGTATATGTTAACCTGATGCACTTACGTGACGGAAAACATCGTGTGGAAACCTGCTACACCTGCACCTGCGAAGATTTTCAAAGGTTTGTGCGCGGAGTCGGCAAATCCGCACTGTAAACCGCTTGTGTACCTCGGTACGGATGTTTAATGAGCTAGTATATACAACTTTCAAAAGAAATCACGAATATGTTCATGATATTTTTTTGTTGATTATATGTTTTTGCCCCCATCAGAAACTAAATATTCGCATCGTCTCCATGATGGCAGCGAAATTTGTTTTTTGTGATATAAGTTATTATTTTTTTAATCATCCATTAAATGGCCCATCATTAAGTAGATAAACAAACCAAATTAAATATAATCAAAACAAAGAATTAATGTCTAGTTATTTGTAAGTTGCTGTCTTTAAAAATGTGATTTTATATCAAATAATTAAAGTCAGGAGCAGAAACGAATACACTAAATTTAGATAAAGCGAACCAGGAAACCTAAAGAAGCTTTTAAGGCGTGAGTAACAACGCTGCACGATCGTATAATCCCTTTTTAGACAGACCCTTGGCAAAGCAAGAAACTCAGCGTGGACAATTCGGTTTTAAAATACTCGTAGCATTGCTATTTTCAACTTTCATGGCATTAATTTAAACTAAATTTAGGATACACTGTATATTTTTTAGAACATTATTCTGGAATTGAATGAATTCTGGAATTCATAAATAAATTTTCAATAACCAAAATGATGCATTAACTATGAGAAGGTATTATTTTAAATATCAATTGTAACATGAACACTACAGTTAAAAAGGAACAAAGATTTTCGAATCCGAAAAATACAATTTTCGGAACGGGTTTCTTGGGACAAATAATAATTGGTTAAAATAATTTTAAATATTCTTTGGAAGAATCACATCGAAAAAATTTACTTAGCGATACATCTAGAGAGCCTATAGAAAAAAGAAAATTTCCAATTCAAAGAGCTAACAAAGCATTTATATACTCTTTGATATTGCAAGTGTGCAAGTATAGTATCAATAACAATCAAGTGGCCGTTTTCCTTGTTTGTGAACATCATCACCATCATTACAGCTAAATATCATATCCACCAATCAGTGAACATCCATGGGCTACCCATCTTCTTAACCAGATCTTAAGTCCATCAGGTTGAGGGTCGATCTACGACCGTTTCGTGAACGCCACTCGAAAATCTTTGACGACCAATGGGTTATCAAACACTCAACGTCTCAACCATTACACCAAATGTGGTGTAATGGTTGAGACATCGGCTACTACACCAAGGGTTCGATTTCTGTACGGTACAAACATTTGTGTGCATTAACATGTCTGTTTGTATTGGTATGGGTGTTTTCTGAGAGCGTCGGTGGCTCAGTGGTGTGGACTGTCGCCTTCCTACCGGGAGGGCTGAGGTTCAAATCCCGACACGTACCAATGTATTTTCGAAAAATATATGTACGTTATCCGACGCTCTTACGGTGAAGGAAAACATCGTGAGGAAACCTTCATGCACGCCTGCGAAGAGATTCGAAGGTTGTGTGTGAAGTCGTCCAATCCGCTCTGGGCCCGCGTGGACGACTAAGGCCTAATCACCCTATACGGGTAGGCTCGTGCCCTTCGGTGGGGACGTTTAATGAGCTGATGATGGTGGGTGTTTTCTATACATAATATGTATGTATTCACAAAAAAAAAGTATGTTTATCAGTGGTTTAGTACGCGTAATGTAAGTGTCACGCTTAACGTGGAGCGTTGTATGAATATCAGATGGATATTAATTTATTTATGTATTATTTATGTATATCTTATACTACTATAAAATAAGTTACGTTAAGTTTTAATTTATTCCAAAAATCCTACTAAACCATTTAACATTTACAAATGTAACACAATACGAGCCGACCAGTAGTATCTCAATCCAAACTTTCTAAAACACATAAAATTTATGTACTATCAGCAACAAAACAGCGTACTCCGAATTTGGCCGGCCATCCATAACCAATGCAGATTAGAACTAATTACATCTGTCTGATTTACGAGCCCTGCGAGATCTGATATGCATGGCCAATCGAAAACAAAAGTGAATTTATGCCTGCTGTACCCTAAAAACAAGATTACTTTTTGTACACCGCAACTTGTAAAATATACCCGCTTTGAAGCAAAATGAACGTTGTTTTCGATTTTACAGAGAATGGTATAGAGTTTTCTTTTATTTATTAGGCCAATTATATAATTGGATTGTCGAACGAAATCTACTCTCGTAAATAGCTATATCCTCTGTGCTTTATAAGGAACATGAATACGTTAATTAGAATGGTAGATGACACAACTGTACTATGTGATACAACCTCAGATCTGTACATAGCTATGCTGAAACCTTTTCCGTTTCTAGCCTTTTTCCAGCAGAATATCTAAATGGGCTATAGGAGTATGAATAGTAGTTCACACTAACGATAGAATGGTCCAGTCAAACGTTATTCCAATAAAAAGAAGTCTGAATGCGTGGAACTATTTGAGTCAATAGATGGCACTATTTGTATTTCCGTACAAAATACGTTGGTGCTGTTACAAATTGCAAAATACACGAGTTCACTTGTTCAATCGTTCGTTTGTATTTACGAAAATAATTTGTTTTGAATAGAACAGTTATATTCTTGCATATTTATAAATATCTAAATATATTTATTTAATAATTAAACGATTTATAAATACGCTTCAACATTATACAATTTGTCTTATTTTTAAACTTTGTTATAAACGAGGTAATTTTTGCATTAACAATTTTATCATATATTTTTCCTTTCCTTGGCCAGCAGCAGATTTATAAATGTTATAATATGATCCCCTCGTCCGATTGTGAATCTCACTGATAGCATTGGAAGACGTGTCGTTTAAATCTTGAGAATAATTTAAAACGCCCGTGCTTTGCGCTTCTGTTTCAGGATGAGGGCACTGTAGCAAGTTATATAACCGGGTATAAGAGACGTAATACCTGCCGTCTCTTGTGACAGGGCTGTGATTGAATTCAATGACTTATGTCATGGTTAGGGGTATCATTTGCCACCAGGTGAGGGAACTGACCGTTCCGTTCACCAATGACGTAAAAAAAGTAATTTCATGATTGACCGTTTGAACGATGCCTGACTTCAATCATTCCTGGCAGTTCATGTTATTTACGTACTCAAACTCAAAATATCTTTTAATATTTGAAAATTAAATTATTTATTTTAATACTATGACTTATATATAACTGTTATGACTCTACCACAGGACATGACTAAATATCTATGTGTAAGAACCTATTTAAAAAAATCTGGAGCATAGTTGTGTACGTGGAAATAAAACAATCATTGAAGATTATAGATTTTCTAATATGAAATTGTAAAAATGGTTAAAATATGGTGTTATTACATCGAAACACTTCTCTTATTAATTGTACCAAGCGGAGTTACAATTGAATCGGTGTTTTGCTGTTAAATAATTAGATTAAGCATAATTGATAGAGATCTTGTTGCCAATTATGCAGTTATGATTTCAATCATAATATTAAGACATTTATTGCTTGTAATTCATATCACACTATCGTACTTGTAATAAACTTTGCTATATTTTAAGTTATTTATAAATACCTAATTACTCTACAACATTCTATTTCACACGATCTGCCCAGCAAGGCATTTAAGCTATGCAGATGACAGCACCGTTGTATAGAGTGTTACTTATCCAGTGCAAGAGCACCCAAAGCTGATACCGATGCTCAAAGGTAGATGGTCCTTCAAACTAACCTAACTCTACAGGCCGTGGCTAATTGAGGCGATGCCAATTTAGTGAGGTTTAATGATTCGAAGTTTGAACGGTTAAACAGAATCCCACTTTTCGAAATTCACCTGTCGAGATCTCACAAAAACTAGGCCTACTGGGTATAAACCTTTCGTCAAAACTTAATTTTGCCAAGTTTGCGTCGAGGAACCTTGGCATACTTTGCAAGGTCCGCAAATACTTTTCAATCAAAATTCTGTGTGATTTGCTTGTAGGACAGGTTTGATCGTGTATCGAATACTGTTCACACTTGTGGGACGGATCTGCCCGATTCTAGCTGGAAGTCCTGAATGCTATAGATCGACGGGCAAGAAGACTAATCGGCGATGAGTCTGTCGGGAGGCTACAGGAGGTCTTGGATATGCCGCTAGGTATAACGTCTGTCACAATTTAATTTCGCCAGCACTGTCGCTATCGAACGACTCGCCGGATGGAGGGGTTCCAACCCTTTGTTGAAGATATACATTCTATTCGGACAAAAAAGATCGGTTCTTACTTCATCGTCCATCAACTGCATGCAATAGAATGACCTTCCTGCATCTGTTTCCCGATACGTACATTTTAGGGATTATCAAGACAAGAGTAAATAATAGGCTTTATTTGAGTTTGCGTGATACACCTAAGTGTGAAAAATAATGGTAGGTTTTCGACCCTTGCAATACAAACATTCGTGTTCATGAACTTGTATGTTTTTATTGATTCAGATGTTTTTTTTACGTATGGGAACATGTCTGTATTTACAAACATTAAATTATAATATTATTAATCGGATATTAGGTGAATATTGCACAAGCTCATAGAAGCTTGTAGCTGTGTATGAATTTATCTTGATGTTACAAATATAAAATAAATATAACCTTTTGTTGTAGTAGGCACTAACGCTTGCTTGTCTACATTTAAAAGTATAATGCAGCAAAATAATATTTCAGCAATTATTCCTTATACAATAAAATTTTCATCGATACCTCCGCCATTTTAAAATCGTTAATGTCCATTCCATAATCTATACTGTAAAAATAAATAATTCAAACGAATAAGCTCATTCGCTGAGACTCAATTTGCCCGATTAAATGCCACTTATTCGTTTCGATGTGAATATTCAAGGTTTACCGTTGTTTTACCTTCACTTTTGCATACAAAATGGAGTGTACGCTATACGGAGTTTTTATATTTTAATATTCATATAGCTCGTTAGTCCGATATGGAGTGGTGCTCGATTCGAGATTCTCATTGATTATGGGGTCAGGCTGAGTGCATGCAGATCAGTTCACAGTTGCAGTTCTGGCAAAATGAAATACATGGCTTAAGCTGTGGATGTTCTTCAAGCAATTGATTGTATGGCAGGCAAAAACTCCGGATAGACAATTAATTATCTCATGTTTTGAGCACTAAATATTTAAGCGGATTTATAATATTAAATAAGTAGCGTCGATGGCTCATTGTTGTGGACTGTTACCTTTCGATCTAGAGGGCGCAGGTTCAAATCCCGTCAAGTACAATGTTTTTTAATTTTTGAAATTATATATACGTTTATCCGACGCTCTTACAGTGAAGGAAATCTGTGCACGTCTGGTAAGAGATTCAAGGGATGGGCGAGAAGTCAGCCAATCCGCACTGGGCCCGCATGGACGGCCTAAGACGATTAAGGCCTACACCCTTTACCGGATGGCTTTTACCCCTCGGTGGAGACATATTGAGCTAATGATGATGAACAGTCACAGATTTAAAATAACAAGATTATACAACCATAATGATTTATCGACAATCTGTTTGAATCTTTATTTAACAACATATTATTTAAAAACTGTAAAACTATGAATTTATCAAAACATTTACTTTGAACTGCGATCTTAAGTATTACTTAGATAATTTTCTCGGTCCAATTACTCGAATTTCCACTCGTCGGACGGTAGACGGGTCTCGACTATTCTCGGCAAAATTCCGACTCTATCTAACCTATAAGACTTCAACTGAAAAGTGTTTAATTGGATTTAATTAAAGTGTAATTCTATTGGCAATTAAGCACAAGTTAAGGTTGTTATTTGCGTTAGCGAGTTGAGGGTTGTACTAATCACTAATACAATTTAAAAGCCCCCCGAAAGAAGGGTGACAGTAATTCTCTTGCGATACCTTTCGCAGCTTGTTTATATCAGGGTCACGATTCCACTAATTCATTTGGCATTATGACACGTCACATCCATGAATTAGCTATTCCGGTCCAGTTTAAAGTTGATGGATCAAAAGTGGTAATTGTAAAGTAGAATGAATTGCCTAATGTGTACTTAATTAAAAATCACCATGAAACAGAAATCATAATTGCAAAAATTTACTATTAAGGCACCATAACGATCCTATAAGTGCATTTTAAAAGTGTAATCGGGGTGCAGTTGACTGGCTGGTTGTGTTGTCTTTATGCAATTGTGGCCCTTACAGATGATATACTGGATAAGACTTTGCGCGATTTTTAGCAGCTTGCTTAAGATTTCAGTGGAATAGAAAGATATGATCTCGGCCACACGGATTCAAAGAAAGCCTCAATTAAAACTGAAAATATCGTACAATCTCCACACACTAATGACAACATTTATGTCTACCCATTCACTTTGTAATGTGCAATTACAACTCAACAAGACGTATTAGTCAACCTAAACTACACCGTACTCCATATTCTGTAAGTACGATTTCGCCTGAAAACCTGCCGATATAAATTTGTTATTCTTTACTCGTATTCTCTTTCATGTGATCAGTTGATCCGAAACGCTGTCTTCTAAAGGTTGTTACCGCAAAAGCTTAAGTTAACGAGACAAGATGGAACCTTGTATTGGGATTATAATACTTCCATTTTGGAGATAACGTGATTGTTATGTCATTTTTATGACAAAAGAATATGTATCTTAAAACGTGTGCACTTATTGTTTATCGAAGATATTTATGTATAAATTACCAACATACAATTTAAAACATCTACGTCAAAAAGGTAAAACTGTGAATAAAATACTAGATATTAAAGTTAATTGGCAATTCTCAATAAATTAAAAGTGTTAATTTACGAAGTTCCATAATATCAGTAACGGCTTAATAACTAGATATAGGATAAGGATTATTTTGATCAATATTATATATTCCCGCTGCCTTGTTTGGTATTAAATAAATAAAATAGAATAAATAAGGGGAAAATTATGTTCTAGTTAGAAACTCTCATTTTACGTAATATATTTTGAATATAAGGCAATTTTTGAGTTGTTAAATCTTTGCTATCTTTATTTAAAGTAAAATTAAAGTGACCAATGCTGCTATGTTATAAATAGTTAAAGTATGTAATTATTATGTTTTGTCTATATCTGTAATACTAACAAGGTTCTTTATAACTACAACCATTTAAAT
Source organism: Leucinodes orbonalis (assembly GCA_019425675.1). Classification (NCBI taxonomy): domain Eukaryota; kingdom Metazoa; phylum Arthropoda; class Insecta; order Lepidoptera; family Crambidae; genus Leucinodes; species Leucinodes orbonalis. The sequence continues at coordinate 100,754 of PQWD01000441.1, forward strand.
CAGCAACCTGCTTTGTAGTCGACGAAAACAATACCAGGATATTGAAATTCTGGCGTGTAAGCGGCCAATTTATATTGTATGTGTATCGACATTCGTAAAACTTGCATGTTGACCAAATGTGAAATTATAATTCATGAAGTACGCGAAATTGTGCATTCTCAGTTAAAATAACTGTGTTCCCGATTGGTTTATTATAGATTCATACATTTTGAACGAATCTATAGATAGCATGAAGCGGTAACTTGACGCGTAACTCGTTCGATTTTAATTTGCAAATTGGTTTTTAATTTGGAAATTTCGGTTTATTGTAAAAATGTATGTATGAGTTTTATAAATTTGAATCATTCCAGATGTATCAACTTCATATCAATAATGTGTATAGTGTAGGATTTTGTAAAATAAAACCATGCAAAACACTTTACTAACATTCATTTATTTATATTTTTGACAGGTCTGTTGTAACATAATCATCATCATCATCAGTCTATAACGGCCCTTCTACCACAGGGCACAGACCTTACCGCTCAGCATAGCTATGGAGAGATTGGGCTGTAACCCTTTTACAATATTTTAAGTAAAAAACACATAATTGTTATGAAATATTTTACTTTAAAAGCTACCTACGTACATGTTGCTTTTTCAGAGTCATCAAAAGTTTTAATTTTTGTTACCATCATTATTATCAGCTCATTATATATCCTCACCGAGGGGCAAAAGCCTACCTGTAAAGGGTGGTATAGGCCTTAGTCGTCCACGCGGGCCTAGTGCGGATTGGCCGATTTCATGCACAACCTTTGAATTACTTCGCAGGCGTGCGCAGGTTTCCACACGATGTTTTCCTTCTCCGTAAAAGTGTCGGATAACGTACATTTCGGAACTTCGAAAACACATTAGTACATGGCAGAATTTGAATGTGAAGTCGGCCAATCCACATTGGGCCCGCGTGAACAAATAAGGTCAATCCTTTACGGGTAGGTTCATGCCCCTCGGACGTTTAATGGGCTAATGGTGATGATTACTCAGACCATCACAGAGGTAGTAGCTGTTTAAATCAAATAATATATAGTAAATTAATAATTTTCTGAACCAATACCCTTTTGCTACGAATTATGGTTTGATGAGAAGTTTTTTGCTTAACTTTGATATTTGCAAAAAGTGAAAATTCGCTTTTGTTTGAATGCAATCTCCGTAAAAACGGAACGTGGTTGCGGACGGTGTCACCGCTTTTTGCAGCACTTTTCATATTTTTCTAGGTGGGGTTTCTCAGTTCAGATTTTCATGATTATAAAAATACAAAACGCCAAAAAACTGCCCATCTTTAGCGTAGGCGCCTATGAATTGATAAAATAAGAAATAAATAAATATTCATTGAATTTCAGACTTTCACACAGCGCCCTTCTAGCCCCATATTTGGCGTGAAGCTTGTAGTTACGGTACTAAATAACATAAACATACTTTTTTTTAGAAAACAGCTACAACGTAACACCCTGACCATTACAAACAGAAATGCTCTGCACCCTTGGTATCTCAATTCTCTATCCCCTCCGTATTTTACTGTGCTGCGTTGGTTACGACTACTAGCTTTTCGTCACGTATTAGGTAGCAACTCCATTCTTAGTGGCAAGGCCTGTGCACTGTAGTGGGATGAAATAGGCTGATTTATGAAATTAATAATAACCAAGGACGGATTGCATTCAATATATTTTTAAATAGCTGTGCCCCGCTGTATCGGATATTCTCCCGCAGTAGAACATAACCTAAAAATCGTTTCGTTAAGTCGCGTTAAAGCGCGGAACAACATTACTTTATTTTTTAAAATTTAAAGGTTATTCGAAAATAAAGGTAGCCTGATTTTTCATAATTATGTACGAATACACTATTTTATTTCAATATTACAAACAGACAATTTTATTCATAAATAGATGTGTTTGAAATCGCATAAGGTTTTATATTATGAAATTAATTTTTGGATATCTAATTTGTGTACCCAATTATCAATCATCTATTACTGTTTGACAACAACTAATATTCCTTACCCTACTTGCTAATAACGATAAAGTTTACAATAATTTATAATTTATGACAAATCATACTGTATGTACCTACATAATCTAATTTTTGCACCGCAAACATCACCCTTGCCAGTTTAATTTGTTTCTTTATGCCATTAGTGAACGGGACGGTCAGTATGCTCACCTGGTGGTAAGTGATACGCCTGACCATGACAGAAGGAATGTTGAAGTAATTTGATAACTGTAGGTAATAATTATTTTTCCGTTAACACTGCGCTGAGCCCATCATTCGTGACGATAGAGGTCTCTTATACCCTATCTATATAGGAGTAATTTTACTAGTAATTAAAAACCGCTCAAAAGGAGTAGGGCAGTTAACATCAGTCATCCCGGGTTGACCCCTACGTTAAATTCATATTACAGACGCATTGACGGAAAAATATTGACTACCTACTGTTATATATTTCCTTCAACATTGCTCCTGTCATGGTCAGTGGTATCACAGGTGAGCGCACTGACCGTCCCGTTC
>PQWD01000442.1:0-40424 GCA_019425675.1 Leucinodes orbonalis
ATAGATAAATATTAGCATTGTGTAATAATTTAAAATTTCATGAGCGTAAACAATATACAAGAATTTCCGACGACTCAGTACCGAGTCTACCTACCACTTTGTTAAACAATATACTTAATGACAGATCAACCCATATAAAAAGGAGTTACTACTAAGTAAGTTATATCAGTTGGAACTCTTTAGGAGATATAAGATATCTATTATTTATTATGTACAAAAGATCTCACCAATAGTAGCGAGGGTTTGTATTGTGATTTTTCCTCTTGAACCGCCTCCAGCCCTTTAGGGACATGCCCTTTTCGCATACGTCTTGACATGTGTGGAAAAATAAGAAAAGTTTTCGATGGTGGAAAGTGACACTTGTGTGCTAGAGTATATGAGTCAGTTTAGTTTAACGGGAAATAGATAAAGAATCCGACTTTGGGTGTTGCGTTATTTCATTTGTAACTGTACTTTTTATACATAAGTATCTTATATATATTATATATATATATATATATATATATATATATATATTATATTATATATATATATATATATTATATATATATATATATATATATATATATATATATATGATAGCGATCATATTTATACATTTACTCTATATATATATAATATATATATATATACGAGTAAATGTTAGAATACTGATCGGCTATCAGCTGTTGACTTTACCATCTATACCAAGGCTAAAAAGAAATTATTTGTTATGTCACGTTCTATTCATCTATACATATAGACAAAATTGGAGCGTTTGTATGTAATACTGAAAAAGCCTTTTTTCACTACAGGCATATAAATATATACGGAACATATTTTTGTCTGTCTGTCCATCTGTCTGTCTGTTTGTTCCGGCTAATCTCTGAACCGGACCGATTTTGACGGGACTTTCGTTGATAGGTAGCAGATGAAATAAGGAATGACTTAGGCTACTTTTATTTTAGAAAGAAATATGTATATAGGAAAGAAGTAAAATTGTACCGTGCGGTGCTCAGCTCAAATCAGCGAGCTTCGCTAGATAGACGCCTTGCGAAATAATTATTATAGTTAGCTGATACGCTGGATAAAAACATAGGCTACGTTTTATTACTGGAGAATACCTTATACCGCGGGGCACAACTAGTCTTAAATATGTCTACTATTTATGGACCACACCAGACGACAAAATTTTCTACATTTGTGATATAATTATGATTTATTCTCAAGGTAACACTGTCCGTGATTGATGACTCTCCAAATAGCAATACGTCATGTTAAGACTTAGCCCGAGTCCTCAAGAGCACTTTGAATATTACGAAAATTGAAATTGATTCATTTCGAGTAGGCTTTGATTACGAGGTTGTTGAGGTTACACAATTTTGGATTACTCTTAATATTTTGACTCTAAATAACGACTTGTCAGTGATACGAAATGTGTACAAGCCTTAATATTTTGCAACAAAGTCAATCTTGACCTAACGTGCGTCCTGCCAAACAAAATACAAAGTTAATTGTAGCTGTGAAATAATGGCTATCACACAATGCTGGAGTCCTTGTATGTTGTGTTGTTCGTTCGCGCTACCGGCACGTGCCCGGTCGCTTTTCTCCCCAAACTCATACTAAATTACCTAGCCCCCCTGCAACGCCCTAAGCCGAGGTTCGCGTCGTACTGTAGTCCCTTAGGCTCGTTGCATAAATTTTTAGGCTGAGAGTCATCTGCGCTCGCCAATTGTCCGGTGAAGCTGTGAAGGCCACCTGCGTTCAACCATTATATGTCATTGAGAAAAACAAGAAAAAACCTGTCTCACAGAAGTATTTATAATTTTTTCTCAATGACTAATGTGGGGCTGGGGTTGAGACGTCGGTAACTTCACCGTTAGTTCCAGATTTGCTTGTTCCAGTGCATGGATTTGTGCACGTTTGTATTGGGCTTACCGTTATCCGTTTTTCTTATCGAATCGATATATTTTAGTAAACTATATATATTTATGTTAATACAAACAATATCGGGCCAAGCCGATTGCTAGTTAATTTACTAGTCAGAAGTTCCGGAAACGCGCGAAGATATATCGGATATAACAAATTTAAAAGCTTCTCTCTTCCACCTATTGCAGTCCACTGCTAAACATAGGTCTCCCCGTTTTGCGCCAGATATCCCGGTCCTCCGCTTTAATCATTTTAAAAAGTTAAATGCTTGTTTAATTATTCTTCTTCTTCGTTAGCACGTTCTGCAGAGTGGTCGTGGTCATTAAGAAAGAAAGGATGAGGGGCACGCTTGGCAATGTTTCGGTACTTCGCTCTCACCGCCGCCTGTATAGTGCACTGGCATAGGTGGTCTCTAACTGCTGCCTTGACCTGGTCGGTCCAGCGCATTGGTGCCCTGCCACGTGCTTTTGTGCCTTCAATGATTCCCTGAACTACCAAGCGCTTCCCGGAGTAATCACCGCGCCGCAACAATGCCCAAAGAAACTTAGAACCGGAGCCTGAACAATCGACGACAGCCGCTGTTTGATACCGAGCTCCTGGAGTATGGATTCGTTAGTCCGGAAGGCTGTCCATGGGATCTTCAACATTCTTCTCCAACACCACATTCCAAGAGCATCTATCTTTCTCCTCTCCTCTTAAATAATTACGTTGAGTAAAAAATTAAGATAAGTCTCAAAAAACTGTCGACAGTAAAATGGTCTCTTTTATATATATGTTAAACGAGATTTTAAACCAATTCAGGTATTCCATAATTGAAATTCAAAAGAACAAATCACGGCAACCAAGTAACACAATAACAAAACGTTAATTAATTAAAAAATAAAACGTCAAACCGTATACGGTTCCACACCTCCATTGTGCACTGTAACACAAATTAACCCTTTCACATCTCACCCGGACAAAACGAGCCGCAAAATCGCGGCCCATAAGCGGAATCCGCATCTCATTGCGGAACAATACATTTGCTTCGTAACTCGCCGCAATAAACCATCGATTTTCTTAATGAACGCCTGTGAACTTGAACCGGGCTTCTATGACCCCATTACGGTAATAATCACCAACATACGGCTGCATCTAGTACGGGTTAACACAGCGGTTATAACTCATGGCGAGGGAATTACTAATTACGCTTCTAGAATTACTACGACGACCCATTAGGTGTTGCGGTTGAGAGGTCGCCGCAACACTAAGGGTTCGGGTTCGATCCCGGCAGTACAAACTTTTTGTGCTGAACATGTCTGTTTGTAATGGTCTGGTGTTTTCTATGTATAATATGTATGTTATTTACAAAAAAAATGTATACATGTATGTTTATCCGTTGTTTAGTACCATCATACAGGCTTACGCTTAACTTGGGGTAGATGGCGCTGTGTGATTGTCAGTAGATATTCCATTGGGAATGTGTGAACCTTGGCTTTCTAATGCGCGACCTCAGCTCCTTATAGAACTGTTTAATAACAATTTCGCTTTGTATCAGGATTAGCCGGTGTTAATTTGCTGACTATATTATTGGAGAAAGATATTTAGCAGATTTTAGTGGTATTTGTTTAGAACTGACTATCACGCGAGCTATAAGGTTTTCTTAACGAGTTAAAGGTAAGATAAATAATATATTAAATGAGATGTAACGTTTGTCAAGCAGTAAATTACCGGGTATTAGAGACCTAACATCTGGTGTCTCGGGTGTCGGGCGCATTGTGGCATTGATGGCGAATAATAACTGTGTACCCACAGATTTCCCAACACAGGAGATGGGGCAAGCCGCGTTTAAAGTGCGACAAATGTAAGCTCAACGAGCTTACACTGGCTGCCAGTTACGCTCTGTTTACAAAGTAAAAAACTAAAGACATTTCAGGCTCTCCTTTGTTTTTTAAACTTATTTATTTCTATCAGTATTCTCATAAGGTCATGTTAACTAAAAGGTGCATGATCTCCGTTAAATTAAAAAACTAATCGTGCAACCATCCGATCATTCAATTAGGCTTTAAATTAATGCTTCTAATATGTTATTACGGGCGAGCAACGTGAAATATTGACGCCATAATTATTTACGATGTTTGCTGTATTATATTTTTGGTTACGTTCATGAAACGACGCCCTAATCTTGATATGTAATGAACATTTGTTTTTAAATGTATTTCTTACTTGGCGCCCTTTTGTTAATTTGTGTTTTTAATCTGTGCTATTTTAACTTGTTTATGGAAATTGAAGGACACTGTCTATAGTGCCACCTGCATGGTTTATTTTGGCTTCAATATATGGCAGTCCACTTTTGAATGTAGGTCATTGTAATATGTAAAAAAAAGATTTGAAATATCGCGATCGGGGGTTAGGTAAGACGTAACTCGGGGAAAATGTTGTCTTAGCCCCGCCCCGGAGTATCGATACGGCGCACCCTTTCTCCCATTCGCGGATTTTTTTGGCGATATTTCCTCACATGTCGTTACGCACTCTATCTGTAGGTGTAGTTGTACAAACTCTCGAGGGCGTACCTCCACATACGCCCCTGTCGTATGTAACATTAGGAAGATGAAAGAAGAAACAAACGATGTAACAAAAACAAAACATCATAATTGAATTTTAAAAAGACACTGATTACTAATTTTAAGGAAGGTAAGTCTGCGGGGACCAGTGGTGTAAGCATTGATTTAGACAAAAAAGATTGAAATAAAATCTGAAAGCTTATTAAAAACAATTAAAGAATATTCACAATGGCAAAAATATGATATATATTTTTGGTGGTTCACTTCTTGTTTTGAGTATAATAAGGTATTTGTATATTTACCATATCTCTCTACCAAATACGTCATCATGGGCTGCAATAAAATTAATTTAATTTCGTACAAATAAAAAAAAAATATACTAACATGCAAAACTTTGTAATAGACATGTATTATTCAGCACGCTAATTATTCTTTTTACTTTATGAACTAGACAAAAGGAACAGTTCACTAACTGACGGTAACGCCATCACAGCCATGAGGTATGCAGTGTTGAAGACTACTTGGCAAGTACTACTTGGAGTATCAAACCTAGCCTTAGGATTAGGCTAGATTTGATACTCCAAGTAGCGTTTTTGATTATAAATAAATAAAATAAATAAATATCCACCGACATTCACACAGCGCCATCTAGTCCCAAGTTAAGCGTGAAGCATACATTACATTTTTTTTTGTAAATACATACATATTATACATAGAAAACACTTAGACCATTACAAACAGACATGTTCATGCACACAAATGTTTGTACTGCCCGGGGATCGAACCCGGAACCCTTTGTGTTGCAGCCGACCTCTCAACCGCTACATCAAATGGGTCGTCAAATCATTATGAAATTCACACATTCATACATATTCGAAGTTGAACTTTAAATGTAATTTCACCATGTAAATAATGTAATTATAGTCTTTGTTACAACATAAACCAGTTTTCGATCATTTTTCTTTCTAGGTTACCAACACTTATTAGACGCCTCTAAATAACTTAGCGCGTCAGAAAGGTTCCCACGGAGCGTCGATCTTTAAGTTCCAAATGTTTGTGTATTTCAATGCATTTCACCATGTGTACATACACTTAAGAGGTCTTTATCAATCAATTGACAATACTTTTGGAGAGCTGGAAGCCCAAATGTGTATAGGTACGACCACTTGATATTTGCTCACAAAAAGGCTTGTCATTATTCTTTATAAAACATTTCTAAATAACACTTAGACATCGGATAAAGCTAGAGTGGTAAAAAATACTTTTTCTTAAATATGATGTCCAAGAAGACATTAGAGATTCCGAAAAAACGTAAATAACTTTATAACATATAAAACTGTATAAATAAGCGTCGGTGGCTCATAAGTGTGGACTGCTACCTTCTGATCTGGAGGGTGCAGGTTCAAATCCCGCCACATACCAATATACTTTTGAAACTATGTGTACGTTATCCGATGCTCTTACGGTGAAGGAAAGCATCGTGAGGATACCTGACATACCTGTGCAACCCTGCGATGAAGTTCAAAGGTTGCGCTTGCAGTCAGCCAATCCGCACTGGGCCCGCGTGGATAACTAAGGCCTTATTTATACCCTTTACGGGTAGGTTCGTGCCCCTCGGTGGGGACCCGTAATGAGCTGATGATGGAGATGAATAAGATATCAGGTTAACCATGGTGTAAGAGTAAATAAACTACCGTATGGCATCTGATATGGTTTAATGTAGCCATCGTCATTAGCACCATTTGGAATCACCACCACTTGTAGATACCACTTCTTTCCATTTGCTACGATACCTATATACTTGTTTCGTTGTGGTATTATTTCGTTCAAACTTCTCTTACAGCTCTTAGGTGTAGGGTACTTTTTTCATGAGGTCCCTTATTTGGTCTCCAAATGTTCGTATAGATATACTTTTTCCATAACTTTCATTCAGACTCTCCTTTTATAAACTTCCTCAATCGTTCTTCTGAAAATCTCTCGACATGTCCAAACAGATGAGTTACACAGTAAGAGATCGTATCAATGAAAATAATCATTTCAAAATGACATTTTTGCTTGTTTATAACTCTATGGTGCAATAAGGTCTTGCCCAATAGGTATGTTGAGCTTTTACGACTTCACAATGTAAGGGACCCACGTATTGAGCTTTGCTTAGAACATACCGCGTTCAAAGGTCACTCGGCTGAGGTATGATCAACAACAAAAGTTTATTTAAGCTATTGTAATGTTTTTTTAAGTTGACAAAAGTAGTATCAAAAACGATGTCTAACTAAGACACTTTAAATATTTACTAATCACCACCTCTTTTGCAAATATATAGTGTTAGAGGTTGAAGGGACTCTGCTAGACTTAGAGCCTAAGTCTTTATTTTAATGAAAGAGCGCTACTATTGGTTCTATTTTATGGCACCTGCAAGATGAGTTTATGGTTAGTGACAATTCTAACAGCTGTTACACGGCATATATATAGATATTATAGGTCAATACGCATTTTTCCTGAGTGGTTAATTATGGTCCAAACTCCACAAAACCATGCTGTGTACTATGCCTTAGTAGGTCGAATAGGCTGGTTGATTGATTGAATGAAATATGTAAAAAAAATATTTGCTTACCAACTTTTCTTAGCGACTGTACCTGTTGGTAGAACATGTTTATTTTGTGATACAATCAGCTCGCGTTGTAGGAGTAAAATAGTGTTTATGTGATTTTTGTTATTTAACTCGCAGTATAGAAATACGTTCAGTTTTCGTTTTGGGAAATGGCTCTAAATTATTATATTTCAAAGACATAATGATCTATCAACGCACAGCCCAAACAACTGGACAGATCCGGCTGAAATTTGGTGTGCAGGTAGATGGTATAACATAGGCATCCGCTAAGAAAGGATTTTGATTAATTCTTCCCCCAAGGGAATAAAATAGGGGATGAAAGTTTGTATGAAAATTTGTAAATTTTAAACCGATCGGGCTGAGACTTTGTATGTATAAATATACTATGACGTAGACATCCCCTTAGAAAGGATTTTGATAAAATCCATCTCTAAATGGATAAAATATGGTTTATATAATATAAAAAATAATACTTTTAACGCGAGCGAAGCCATGGTAAAATGGGGTATAAGCTAGTTAGTGAATAAAAAGAACTGTTTAAAATATCCAGAATGGTCACTTTTGGACTTAAACTTTTTTACAATATTTCCTCGAAGGGTTAGACAGGATATTGCTAGCTTATTTAACTTAAAATCGTAACGTCACACGTTAGCAATTTTACTGTGATCCCTTTTTCGGGATCACTTGAATATTATATCTGGGAAGGACGGCTGTCCACACACACTTCCTTGAGTCGGAATCCCCAAAGAGTGGATATAGGCTTAGCTTATCTAAAATGCATACCTCCATTTTCACACTTTTGTAAGCATGACGAAGTTGTGCAGTGTTGGGATCTGATAAGCTCTGATAACATAATAGAATTAACATAAGTTTCAGTAAACTTAAAATATTTATACCTAGTTTAAGTTTTACAACAAAGCTTGTTGAACTTACAAGAAAGCTTGTTGATTAAATAATCACATTTTGAATTTCTAGAAATTTATAAAATGATTTCTTATTCCCAGCGATTTTTTTCGAAATGACTTATCGCTGTTGGCGATGTTTGCGATGTTTGTTTGATAGCTAAATTATTACTTTGCTTTTCATTAATAAGTAAGCAACAAATTTATATGCTGTTCGTTTGATTGTTAAAGTTTTTATCAATACGTAAGAAACAAAGTGTGGCCTGTTTTCTTTATTTAAGTACAATAATTATTAACTTAAATTAGGGTTGAACTATACCTTGAATACAATCCGCGTGACGTCACGACCACGCTTCGTTATCGCTCTTAAACACGGCTACTTATGGTTAATTCCATAGTCGCTTTGGTACACGTTGATTGGCTGATAACCGACTTGCTACTAAAAGTATATTTTGTTAATATAACTGTGTTTGAACGGAATATATACCTGGGCTTCAATTCCACAATTTTTATGACATTCCGACATAATTACAATCCAACCGTAAATTTGGTATTCCTGTACATCTTTAATGTTAATGGTTTAATTTAAAATGATAATAGTATAGTAGGATGTATTGCCTAATGGTGTTACCAATTAAAATCCTACCATTAAACAGATCGGATGAGTGCAATTTGTTACTATTGAGACCTTAGATCAACTATAAACTAACTAAAGAAATATCTCAAAAAAATGTCCGAGCTGCTTGACACATACGTTTGCAAATTTTATATTTATGACATGAAATTGTTCATTCAAATGTTCACTTTGTGGTTTCATTATAGGGTACAAAATCAAAAGCACGAGCATACTATTTATTATGTTACATGTAGCGAGCGACGTGATTATGAATGAAAATTTGGCTCAACTGACGAATGGGCATAATTTTGACGCGGATTTTTTTTTGTTTTTTTTTTTTTTTTTGGTGTAATTGAGCATCTAATTAGTTTATTGTTTAGTACATTTTAAAATTCGCGTAATTGGGACCTTGATCGAGACGGATAATAGAGTGGTTTTGTGACGTTCACGCGATCTCAAATTGAAATATAAACCGGCTAAATTAAAACGATGTCTGGCACGACAAACGGGTATATTGTTCGAATGATTTGCTTTTTCGGTTTCTCGTGGAATTTGATAGGGGCTAATTTAATTTCAACCGTATTAAATTTGTTATACAGTTGAAATCGAAGAAGGTATTAGGGTAAAACAAAAAACATTTTTATTTATTTTAAGTACAGGGATAATTTTGAGGATTGGTTCTACGTTTTTTATCAATGTCTCACTTTTCCATTTCAAAAAGATTGTGAAGATAAATTTAAGACAAAACATTTGTTACAACACTTAGGGCATTAAGGGGGGCTAGGTAACTTAGGGTATATTTGGGGAGAAAAACGACCGGCTGCGTGCCAACGCGAATAGGGACTTGTCGATTCTACAGGGACTCGCAACGAAGGCCTTGAAGTGTTGCGTGTGTTCTGAGATGCTTTTTGCGCTTTGTCCACCGCGATGGCGACAGTGATCGGATCATCTGGATCACGAGTAAGTCTCGGGAACATCTACGTTTGTGGCAACTTACGCAAATCAACAGTGTATCGGACAGGTAGCGTCCTTAGCTGCGCTAGACAAGACACAGTAAAAGAAGTGATAGCAGAAACTAATTAGGTATTCTGAAAGAAGAATAAAACAGGTTCATCGAATGTGAAGGAATACACGAGGCGAAGACGACCCAGGAGGACTTATCTTGACCAAATTGGTCAAATTTTGAAGAAGGCTGAGGTCCCAAACAGGACGAATAAAAGAGTTTGTATGAAATATGTATATATGTGAAGGAAGCTTGGGAAGTATGGCAGGACCGTGCAAAGTGACGCTGTATCATCTCTGCCTACACCTCTGGGACCAATGTGTGAACTTTATTTATTCATTTAATTACTCTTTAAGTATTTAGTTTCCTTTAAATACTGCAGTTATTGTGCAGGCGTATTATAATTCTATCCAGTGACTGAACTGGACGTCCTATTCGCTTCATGGAATATGTCATCAGCTCATTAAACGTCCCCACCGAGGGGCACGAGCCTACGCGTATAGGGTGATTTTTAGGCCTTAGTCGTCCACGTGGGCCCAGTGCGGGTTGGACGACTTCACGCTCAACCTTTGAATCTTTTCGCAGGCGTGCGCAGGTTTCGTCACGATGTTTTCCTTCACCGTAAGAGCGTCGGATAACGTACATATAATATCGAAAATTCGCAAACACATTGGTACGTGGCGGGATTTGAACCTGCGCCCTCCCGGTATGAGGGCAACAGTCCACACCATTGAGCCACCGACGCTTCATGGAATATGTGTGATAATAATTTACAACTTTTATTTACATCATTCATGTGTTTGACTAATGGATAAGAGGTTACTGCTACCTCGATGATTTAACTACACGTGGGTGGATCAGTAACACCTTAACATTAAGTTGTAAAGAAAATACCAGGCGATAATACAGCTGATTGGAAAATCAACACTGTCGTGATTTACTCCTTAGTTTACCCAACGTAAACAGATAAAACAAACTTGTCTAAAATGGTGGGCGACTCGCCCAAGAAGATACGCGACTTAATAGGTTTCGGGCGTGCTTTCCACGATTTATGTATGCGAGTTGGTTGACCTCACACTTAAAAAGAATATAGAAAATACATAACAAACTTTACACAGTTTTATGGATTAAACATGTTATTAAACCCAGTTATAAACGAACCAATATTATTTTTTTCTTCTATTTCATTATTACTTGTTTTCGTTCTACTTACTAATCACAATGACACTTACAATATATTCCAAATTCACATGCGGCAGATTAACTTACCGGCCAGTACATATACAACCTTCAACACTTACTCATGGTAGTGTTTACTTGTTATCAATAATCAATATTCAAAGACATGCACATAGCGTCACGTAGCTCCAAATTAAACGGAGCTTGTGTTATAAGATATGTCCATGCACACAAATGTGTGTACAAATGTGTGTAATCGAACCCTGGGTCCTAGCCGACTAGCTAGCCGACTTTTAAATCGTTACATTACATGGGTCGTTAAACCTTTTTTACTGCATAATAAACGGAATTAATTTGATTATTTATGTACAGTTTATTAATATAAGATATTGCGTTTATCATTCAGAAATAATATCCACTGTGTTTCTTTTATAAGAATTTTATTAAGAACTGACCATATGATCTATGACGATAATAGGTAGAGATGTCGGCTCTTACACCAAGAGTTCAATACCCGGGCAGCACAAACATTTGTGTGCATGAACATAATCTGTTTGTACTGGTTTGGGTTTTTTACGTAAAAATATGTTTTTACAAAAGTAAGTATGTATGTCTATCCTGTTTAGTACCCATATTACAGGCTAAATGCTTAGTTTTGGACTAGATGGCGTTGTGTGAATGTCAGTGGATATTTATTAATTTAACATATGCTAGGAAGATGAGAAGAGCGTCGGTGGCTCAGTGGTGTGGACTGTCGCCTTCCTACCGGGAGGGCTGAGGTTCAAATCCCGACACGTACCAATTATTTCCGAATTTTCGAAAAATATATGTACGTTATCCGACGCTCTTACGGTGAAGGAAAACATCGTGAGGAAACCTTCATGCACGCCTGCGAAGAGATTCGAAGGTTGTGTGTGAAGTCGTCTAATCCGCACTGGGCCCGCGTGGACGACTAAGGCCTAATCACCCTATACGGGTAGGCTCGTGCCCCTCGGTGGGGACGTTTAATGAGCTGATGATGATGATGAGGAAGATGTACTTTAGTTAACTATTCGCTACTTTATTTCTTTTTTATCATTTTATTTCGATCTGATGAAACTTAATTAAATTTGAACTAGGGTAACTGGGTTGAAATTTGTTTTACTCAGTACAGCATTATATTCAAGTGGTATTTATTCAAAGCGATAGTCCAAATTGTCCCTGGTCATGTATGCAATTAAATACGTAGGTATACGTGTATATATTTGTTAGAGTCTAACACAAACTATTGTTTGGATAGGTTATAGCTTATTTAGTTCGACATGACACGCAAAAGGTGTGGCTGAAATTATTGTCCCGGTTTCAATTTGCATTATAGCGACTCTTTTGTTTTTAACTAGCCATTGTTCAGTTGTGTTGAAGTTGTACGGAGGGATTAGGTGAAGGAAGCACTCGTATTTCCAATGCTAATTAAAATAGAAAAAGCAAAGATTTTATTTATTTTCATAAAACAGGCTAATTTATAATATATTTTTCCATAAACAATCTTGGTTTGACGACCCATTTGGTGTTGCGGCTGAGACGTCTGCAGCCACACAAATGGGTTCGAATCCGGGCAGTACAAACATTTATGTGCATGAACATGTCTGTTTGTAATGGTCTGGGCGTTTTCTATGTATAAAATGTATGTATTTACAAAAAAAAAAAATGTCTTGATTTAATGAGAAAAGCGGAGGACCGGGGTATCTGGCGTAGAATGGGGTAGACCTATGTCCAGCAGTGGACTGCGATAGGTTTCCCTGTCCTCCGCTTTTATCATACAAACTTCATCAGCAAGCAAGGCGTTCATAAAAGGTAATATAATACTAAGTAACCAAAGTACGTTTCATAGGCTGATTAACTTATCAAACCACTTCCAAAGCTCAGTCAGTGCTCAGTACTGAATGTCAGTTCGTGTTACATTCCAAGTCGAGATTTGAATACCAAACACCAATTTCGTTGAGAACTTGATCCATGGTTTGCCTGATATGGTTCAGAAATCACATTTAACGGTATGACCTCATGACCTGAACAGCATTTACAAAGGTTACCATGGTAACAAGAAAACACGAGTATGTTCTGTGAAATGTGAAAGAGAACATGATTTAGTATTGTCTTAACTCGCCCTAACCTTACTGCGATATCGTGAAACGTAGTGACAAAATAAAATCTAGTTTTAAAAATGTTTACTGATTAAAACACGTACCTATTTAAAGTATATTCCCGATATTTGTATAGATTTCAAATAAATATCTACTGACATTGACACAGCGCCATCTTAGCCCAAACTAAGCATTATTAGCCGTAATATGGATAGTAAACAACGGATAATCATACTAATATACTTTTTTTTGTTAATACATACATATTATATACCTATAGAAATCACCCAGACCAATACAAACAGATTTGTTCATGCACACATATGTTTTTACTACCCGGGGATCAAACGGGACCTTGGTGTAACGGTTGAGGCGTCGGAGATGGGTCGTCGAAAGAAGTCATTTTATCAGAGAAGTAATTAGATAAATATAGTAGCAAGCATTTACATGTGTGTGTTGAATATTCCTTATCTTTTCGACTCTTTCAGAATGAAGTTTTGGAGTTATATTTGTAGTTAAGTATAAGACGATATCGTCTCCCTACATTGAGACGATATCGTCAGTTGATATCGTCTCACTGTAGGCACTAAACTTTCTGTGTCTCGCAGCTTTGGCGAAATAGGGCCGTATTATTTAGTCATATTATATTTTTATTCGTTTGTATTTTTGTATGATGCATTTGTGGTGAGAAATAAATTAATTTTATTTATTATTTTTATATGTTGATATGAAATATTTTTTACACACTTTTGTTGTTAGGTCCGATCCGAGGATCCGTCCGTATTTTTCATGCGTCCATATATATCCCATTTTGATATGAAATATTTTTTACACACTTTTGTTGTTAGCTAGGGTCCGATCCGAGGATTCGTCCGTATTTTTTCATGCGTCCATATATATCCCATTTTTTTTACAAAAGAGTTTGACTAATTTGTTGGCAGTGTCAGATATCGTCCGCTGCAATTTCAATGGTATGCACTTTTGTGTTTTGGGTAGAGGGCGATGTTAGCTAACTCCATAACAAATGTTAATAAAATCGCATTTTACGTCAACATGTAACAAACATATGCACACACAAACTTTTTTGAACACTCTTATTGAACTCTAAGCGGAGTTGAGGTAAATAATAAACACATCGGTCTTAAAAGAATCTCCAAATCTCACGTAGGCAGGTGTAATGTCGCAAGCATAGACAAGGCAACATATAAATTCAAAGATCAGTAACGAGATGTCACACCCACGCGCCCACTATTCGATAAATCACGAGCTGCGTGAGAATCGAACCAATAATGCTTTCGACAGTGCTCACAAACACAAACTGGTCTAAACCTGAAGAAATTGACCACGAGGTGGGCTGATGACCAAAGCTCTTGTGTGCTCGAAAAATGTGTGTATAACAAACTCCGAATGGTATTATTTTAAGGATTAAAGATTTTGATGCCTAACCGTTTTCTACTTAATCTTTGAGTCTACTGAGAGTAGTAGTCGGGTTAGTTTTGGGCGTATAAATCACCTAAATCTAACCAAATTACAATTCACTCAGCAACTTGTCTAATGACACAGATTAGAGATCTGTGACATAAGTCTTATGAAACGTCTGACATAAAATTTTCAATAAGCGGTTGTACGTAGCACGGGTGGATTTTCACAACGCACAATACATGAATCTATTGTGTACGCGCGTGCTACGTTCGAGTGGATAATTTTTCGAATCGTCGAAATGTTTGTACTACCCGGGGATCGAACCCGGAACCCTTGGCGTTGCAGTCGACCTCTCAACCGCAACACCAAATGGGTCGTTTATATATATATATATATATAAGTTAAGATCAATGCTTGTCTGGTTCTATGATTTCCATTGACGGACTTGTGATAAATTAACACAAACAGTTACGTGTGGAACATCACTATCCACTTGCCACCGAATTAGGAATTCGATTTCAAGCCCCTAAGCGTGGGTTCGAGAATACATTATGGGGGAATTTTGAAACCATCGTTTTGGTACCATGACTATAAATTGCCCGTCACCAAACCCATTAGTATAGTGATCTTTGAGTTTATATTTCGACGGTTGGGTGGATAAATATATAGCTTTCGTAAATGTTGTATTATGTAAAATAGACCATTTGTAAGATACTAGGAGACATTTCTTAAGGCGATGAAATCTTTGTTTCTGTGTTTCCCAAGTTTTGGGAATTTAAATCAAGTGCAGTGCAAATATATCATCATCAGCTCATTAAACGTCCCCACCGAGGGGCACGAGCCTACCCGTAAAGGATGTATAGGCCTTAGTCGTCCAGGCAGGCCCAGTGTGGATTGGCCGACTTCACGCAAACCCTTGAATCTCTTCGCAAGCGTGCGCAGGTTTCCTCACGATTTTCCTTCACTGAACGAAGCGGAATTTGAACCTGCAACCCCCAAATCGATAGGCAACAGTCCAGGCCAAATATATATTTTATCTAGAAAATCGTGCTTCATCCAAGGATTCGCAGTTGATTTGACTCGGCATTAAATATATAAAATAGTCAAAAGTAATCGAATTTATAACTCATAAAATATATTTATTTAAAACATAAAGGATTAATACATATAACATACCTACACTTAAACAAGTATATATCCAAGACTGCAACTCTTAATATATTGTCATAGAATGTACGAAATTTAATATAATAAGCTTTAATTAATTCTCGTATAAATTCTTAAAGCTATGCATCTTAATATTTAATGTTACTAAGATACATAATTAAAAAAAAACATTATATTTAATTAAACCCATGCATAATTTCTTTTCCCATCGAAACGAAACTGAAGTGCCCACCAAATTGGGAGCATGCACTATCACCGGATCGGGAGACGGAGTGGTGCCGCTGTCACCTTGAGCACCTTACGAGTACATTGTGAGAACCGTGCGAGTACCTGGCGAGATGACGGCGAGTACGCGTCGAACGTGGAGTGCGGCTCGAAAAGCAGAGGGCGCTTGAGTGAGCGATATACGCCTGCCGATTTTTTCGTGTTGTATACAAAATTGTCGATGTGGTCTGGATTCGTTAAGCGTGATTCGGATCGTGGGTTTAATTCACACGGGGAGTATATTGAAAGTCTTTACTTGGTGGTAGACTCGATACTGAGTCGTCTAGGTAGGTACCACCGCTGTGACAGATATCGTCCCGTCAAAAAAAATGCTATGCACTTTAGTGTTTCGGATTCGTGCACTATCTAGTGAAATTACCGGGTATAAGAGAACTAACAATTGCGGGAATCGAACCCGGAACCCTTAGGAAATAGCCGACGTCTCAACCATTACATCAGATGGGTCGTCGTAATGACGAGTTAAGGTCAAAATTGTCATAACAATTTTATGTTATAATAAATATCACAATAAATAAAAGTATGTGCGAAGCGGCTCGGACATTTTTTGGCTAACATGTCTTCGTGATTGTGCATATAGTCAGTTCGTCCACGCGGGCCCAGTGCGGATTGGACGGCTTCACGCACAATCTTTAAATTTCTTCGCAGGCGTGCGCAGGTTTCCTCACGATGTTTTCCTTCGCCGTAAGGGCGTCGGATAACGTACATATATTTTAGAAAATTTGAAAACACATAGGTACGTGTCGGAGTTTGAACCTTAACCCTTACGGTAGGAAGGCGACATCCACACCATTGAGCCACCGACGCTTATCTACATGAAGTATACATGAAAACAAAATGTCGGCCGTAACTAGCGATCATGCGGAGTCACGCTCGCGCCTGCTCTTGCAAGCATCACTGTACACTTCAGCATGTAATGAGGGTAGCCTGAAAAATGAACACGTTGGTCATGAAGTATTAGCATATCTGAGATGCTGAGGCAGCAGGCCGATTGCGCTTATTTTTGACAGCTATAATGTAACTACACTTGGACCGAAATACAACTACTTAGTCAATTTTATATCGCGCTAATCATTTAACAGCTAATTCAGACGAAATTGTACCTTAATATTATGACAATACCCAATATCGAAAATGTCGACTATTACAGGATCGGAAGGGTATCGTAACAATGCCCATATTATAATCGAAACGTTTCATTTTTAAATAACGCTATTGGCCTGCAGATCTGGACTGTAATCTAATGTTTATTTTTTGTCGTATTATATTATGAGCCTATGCCACTGTAGGGTGCTTTCCACACAGCATAGCTATAGGGAGATCTTGGGACGTAATTTGTGATCTATGTAAAACCCATGATTATACATAAACATAAAAAAATACTTTAATTTGATCGTACAACATATTTTTATTTTAGTAATATCAATAATTAGAGCAGCACCGACGTAAGTTACGTTACGTAACAAATACCGTACTTTTTCGCCTAAGTCCTGGTTTTTGGATTTTAATTAGGTTTATACACACAAATGTTTGGAGCGTCGGTGGCTCAATGGTGTGGACTGTCGCCTTCCTACCGGGAGGGCTGAGGTTCAAATCCCGACACGTACCAATGTGTTTTCGAATTTTCGAAAATATATGTACGTTATCCAATGCTCTTACGGTGAAGGAAAACATCGTGAGGAAACCTTCATGCACGCCTGCGAAGAAATTCAAAGGTTGTGCGTGAAGTCGTCCAATCCGCACTGGGCCCGCGTGGAGGACTATGGCCTAATCACCCTATACGGGTAGGCTCGTGCCCCTCGGTGGGGTCGTTTAATGAGCTGATGATGATGATGATGAATTAGGAATTCCAAAATTTGAATGATTGGTACCTTCTTAAATTTTTTTAGTGTCATGGTCAGATCTTGTTTCAGTTATTGCTGTATAAGTGAACAGTAACTGTGCGTAGATATATGATAAGTAAATTCATGCGCACGTTTAAATTTAATAACAAAGAATAAGAAGATATTTATTGTCTCTTTTCATACATTTAACAAATAATAATTCAAAGTTAAAAAAACAATTACTATGAGACAAAGGGAAGGAGCTCAGCTGAGTTTGCAACGAGAACCATCCCGAGCATCCCTGTTTTTCAGCTACTCCCTTTACCCTCTGAGATGTTGTTGGAAGGCCTATGTTATGCTTGGTTGACAAACTTTAATATTATAACCATACAGCCTAACCTGAATCCTTACCGAAATCATTGTCTTAATCAGAATTTAGAGAATTACCCATCCCTCAGATATTTTAAACGGGGTACCTTAATGATATTAAAGGTTTAGAATATACAATAATTATTTATGAAATCTTTCAATTTTGCAAACGATAATATGAATTTGAAGCTCTTCTACTGATGTTCAAATCTTTAAAATAAGTATGCTATCAAATTCATAATTCATCATTTGTTCCAATCTACAACAATTTGCCGACGATTTCCTTCTGCAAATCCCGCGTCTCTACAAACAGGTTTCCGTAAAAACCATTAACTTTCCTACCACGTTGTAACAGGGTATATATTTGCGTGACATTAACAAAATCGCAGTACCCTAACATATCTCAAGCTGCGTGACAGACGGACGGGATTACGGTCCAAAATGCACGGGAAGAAAAACGTCAAGTATTCTCTCACAATAGGCGGGGGTAGAGATCCCTGCGGGGGCTGTGCTGAAGTGTAGTGTTGTTGCTCCAATAGTCTACTATTGATATTATATCGATAGTCGATAGATATAATAATAATTACATATTCACTGACATTCATACAGCGCACTCTATCCCCAAAATAGGCATTAGCCTGTTTTAAGTTGAATTCTTTTTTGTTTGTAAATACATACATATTATGCATAGTAAACACCCAAACAGACATTTTTATGCACACAAATGTTTGTACTGCCCGGGAATCGAACCCAGGACCCTAAGTGTAATAGCTGATGTCGCAACCATTACACCGGATGGGTCGTCAAAATATACTATCTATAGTTAGGCAAAATCAATGGTATCGATGCAATTTAATAGTGTGATAGGGATTTCGATATTATAGATAGCCCCTAAGCGTAGCTACTGTCGACATCCAGAAATTCTTCTGATAATTTCGATAGAATGGGTACTATGGAAACTTAACATCTGATGAACTTTCCATAAAAACGATAGTGACGTAAATATTGCTGCTGAATATTGCACATACTTATCAATATAATAGACGATTTTAAAGTTCAGTTATCGATAGTTAAACTATCGATAAATCGGCAACACTGCTACTTAGTAAGGAGTTTGGATGAGCGTGTTACATGATAGGTGAGACTGATATCTTTTGTTTTATGTTATGAAAGATCATGTTTCTAATTTAAAAACGTTTGAGAAATACTTTGACTTCATCTTGAGTAACTATTAGGTTCAAACATTTATCCGATGACTAACCGTTGTATAATGTTTTAGACGTTATAAATACATCTGCTACCTTAAAAACCTTTATGTTGTATAGAATAGATCTTAAGAACATAAATATCTTCCCACATA
Source organism: Leucinodes orbonalis (assembly GCA_019425675.1). Lineage (NCBI taxonomy): Eukaryota > Metazoa > Arthropoda > Insecta > Lepidoptera > Crambidae > Leucinodes > Leucinodes orbonalis. Next base: position 19,303 of record PQWD01000442.1, read on the forward strand.
TTTATTAAAATCTTTGGTGACCGTGCAAATGTACTAGTAGCAATCATATGAGTTACAAACAAAACAGTGAAGGCCCCGGTAATTTGAACGGATAAACATTTGATTCGTCAGACTTGCAGTCTTTACGGACGCTTGCATTTTTAAGCAAGCGCAAATGAGAGCCCCGGTCACCAACCGGGTAAGCAAGCAATACCAGCTTCTTTGTTTTTGCCTACTTCTGACTCGACCAATCAAACCAGATCCCTCACGCGCGCTGGCTTTCCCCAAATATTATTGCCGAAAAATACCCACGTCCATGCTAGAGGTTAGCGAATTCTGGTCTGGTCGAAAAAACGCAAAAAGAAAAATTAATGCAGCGAAAAAGAAAATGGAAAAATGGTGGGCCGCCGCCGAGCAGTAACACTGCCTGTTTAGCGTAGAATATAAACACGAAGTATGCGAACTTTAGGGTATTTTAAAGGGTTTAATGTATTTTATTAACCGTTATTCAGATATAGATTATAGAGTTCAGGTCATTGAATGAAAGTTAATATTGATACATTAAGTATGATCTGTTAGGAAGTAAAAGTAGGATTTGAGAAATTATTACGTTAAATTATCTCTGAAGTAGGTGGATGGATTTTGATAACATTGACAGAAAGCTGGTGTTATACTGAGTAACTTTACCTAGGTTCTAATTTATAGTCCGACGACAAACACGGGAACAGTACCTTCTACGAGTTTAAAAACAAATAAGCGAGTTTGTCAAGTGGTGAAAAGTCTACAAAGTTGTAAAATTTGGATACAATAACTTTACGTCGTAAGCATTCAATAACACTTATCTTATTTGAACCACGGGAAAACTTGTTAGGCATTAATGGTCATTTACATCAGTAAATGTTAAACATACACAGTAGACCTATCAAGATTTGCTGTGTGTTTTTTAATAAACGGCCGATCACCGATTTCCCGTGCAGTTCCAAACTTCGAGTCTAAACAATTCTTGAATATTTCTTTAAGTGAGCCTTGGGCGATTTTATTTATTTTTCTTTATGTTAAGTTCTCATAGTACAAGGTCTCGTTTAATTTGGATTTGTGTGAATATCTGTGGTTGTTTCTATCCATAGGTTGTTTTAAAATATAGTCTTAATTAAAACTAAATAGTCTCAGTCAAAAGTTTCGGTTGTCATCGAGATCGTTTTAAGGGCTAGAGTTATATTGACGCGTCTGACGAGGGGGTGCTTTGAGGGTAACTCTTATCTTTTTATTGTGGGGCAAGGTATTAAAACCTGCGTTCTCCCATTGAAAAATTTTATGCTGAATTTCGGAGATAACTTGAAGAGTGTTGTCGACATTGCAGTTTGAAGAGTTGTTACTTGAAGCAAGCAAAAACTGGTCTTTTGTAACCTTATGTGAATTTTTGAAGCCTTTGAAGTATTTCAGGTGAGTCATTTTCAGAAATGGTATTGAAAATGATGAAGACAACACTTTTTGATAAAACATTAATTTAGCCGTACCCACTACTAATGGGGCCTAAGCGATACTAATACCTCAACGAGATTATATTATTAGTGATAATTGAAACTGAAATTGAAAAATGCTTTATTCAAATGATGACCTGTACAACAAGTATTTAAATACATATCACAGGCATCAGTCTCTCATAAACTACAAAATGAGTTGTAAACCTTGCGATAAGCTTTTGTTTTCCTTATTTTTTTTGTGTATGATGAAAATAAACTTGATTTTTTTTCAAATAAATCTTTACAGATACCTTTGAATCGTCAAAACAGTTTTTTTATAAATCTAATGACTCTACCACCGATATATCGATAGCTTTTATCATACATAAACTTATTAAGCCACTGTCTATTCGGACATTTCTTTAAAAGGACAAACATATACAAACAAACCTACACGTAATTATATTCAAGACCGGTAGCATCTAATGCAGTTACCTTGTGTGCTTAGCACTAAACGGTAAAAGCGATTTGTTGTCGCTTGTAAAACAATTGTCCAAATAAGGAACTGCTGTCGGTGCATATAAATTAAGTGGGTGACTACGCTTGAATGATTTGCATACGTAATTATGTAAGTAAAAAGCATTTTTGTTTATTCTTCTTCAATTATGGCTTCTTTCTGTTTGCACATACTATATTTGTGTTTATTTCATTATATTTTTCAAGTAAAGATTAATATATAGTAAATTTTAAATGAAGCGTAATAGATGAAGTTCCAGACTTTCCCTTAAGTTTTAGTAAAGAAGTTTGAACGTTGTTACTGAAAAAGAAAATGTTCTGATTAACAATTGTGCTACGGTCATGTTTTTCCTAACTTAATTTTTATTTTAACTCAATTCGCATGTAACAATACAAAAATTGCAAACAATGCAAACAGAACAAAAATTGTTTCCTCATGCCTCTCAAGTTTTCTGTTGTTGTGTACAAAGGAAATATTTCTGACTAAACGCGTAATTTATTTATAACTTTCTCATGATGTGAATTGAATTTGAGCCAACCCTAATTACACGGCACACCACACTCTGTAGCTGTTTGCTGGAGTATCGTCTGGAAAGCCTTTTAAAAATGTTCCGAGACACGAAGCCGTTTCTGCGCGAATGAGGCAACAGCGGAGTATAAAATCCACTGTGTGATATAAATAATAATAATGTTGATAATATAATTTTTGCTGACATCATAATAATATTCGAAAATATTTATGACTGCACAAAATTATATATTTAAATACATGTTAAGGGAAACTACAACCGAGACGTAACTATTAACAAACTTTAAAGCGGAGATCCTTACCTCCCAGGCATTCATTTGTCCGGTAAAGTTGTGAAGATTCTCTGCAGCCAATAGCAGTAGATATTTGGAAAATAAATATAAAGTATAGAAACACATTATGTACCCAAATAAGCCTTTTGAAACTTCTCTCTCTTCAACTTATCGCAATCTCTTTCAAACTTCTGCATTGATAAATCAAGTGCAATTTGCAAATATCACAGCCTTATTGTTGGGTCTCTCTCCCAGTCATTAGACAAGGTACAAAAATATGTGTAATTTATAGTCATAATTCCATAATCACCCCTTCCTAATCTGATGTGATGGCGACTAATTCAATAATCTCTTGATAATATCTTCACGGACAGTGGAACTCAAGCTTTAACATTCAAAAAGGAGTTTTCGTCATATGTCGCCGTCATCATCACGTTTTGTTCTCTTTCCTGAAGTCTGCAGCACTGCAGTTTTGGAGTTTCTTTTGTAAAAAGTCCAGTTTTGTTCGCGTGCTATGAAATCTTCAAGCGCCAGACATGTTTGAAAATGCTTCGGTGTTATGACTCCGATGGTTATCTTCAGACGAGTTGATGGTAGAGGTTACCTGTGTATGGAGATACAATATTATGTCTTTTACATCGGAACTTTGGATGCAAATGCTTTTTTTTACATTTAATGTTAAATTTACATTTATTTGATAAAAGCTCGAAAATTAAGGCAATCTTAAATTGGTCGATATCTATAAGTATTGTATTGTGATTTTTAATTTTATTGTTCAAAGTCAACTTGTTATAATTTGTTACAGATACAAACACAAATGTAATTTTCATTATTCGTCAATGTTGTAAAAATCATAGGAAATTCTTAAACCAATATAGGAAATCGATCCCTGTTTCTCTGTGGGTGTCGGCAAGAGATATTGTGGGTACCTTTGAGTACAATAGGGTAACGATTTTATTTGATTCTTGGAGCGCATGAAGGACATTGAATGCGCATTTGTTTGATATGGGCTTATACTCGTTCGGTAGTGTAATTTTGGTTTATTGTACTGGTAAAACGAAAGTGCTTTTTAAGTTATTTTGTTTCTTGCGAATGTTTTAAAAGTTGCTCTACTTTTAAAATCAAATTGTCTATTCTGAGTTCAAAAGTAAGTTCTTATTTTAAGATGGGTTGGTAGTTTGGTTTATTGTCATTAAAAGTATTTAAGCAATGGCAATAATTTCGTGTGTCTATAATATTGACGATTTTAAAAACTTCTCAAATTTGGGGCCACCTGGCCTTGAACGCTCTGACTAATTATTATATATCTTTAGGATATTTCTTTAGATTGAGAGGTAAAGGAAAAAAATATTATATTACGTGTTAGGGCACAGATATAACCTGTATCATAAAGTAATATGAAACTTTGTGTCAAAATATTTTTTTTTTGTTTCAGATCTAAGTAACCGCGAATCGCGAAAACCAGAGACAGAATGCAAGGAATCATGGTCCCACTCCGTGGTGTTTTTTCAACAATTATACCTAAATATAGGTCATTCGTGTTTTTATAATTATAAAAATCACCACTCAGTTCAAAATGTCATCACTGTTGTATTTCTAAAAATAGTGATTTATATTGTATTTTTATTAGTCGGTTTTTTTAATAAAACTATGCGAATATTTAACGGGTTTTTATTTAAAGAATTTGTACACACACATAGAACTGATGTAATTAATAAGATTTTTGTTATTATTGTAGTTGCTATTTCTCGATTTTACGCTTGGTTTTGCTGTTGAGTGCGTATTTTTGAACGATCTTGATATTTGCTAACTAGGACTTATATCCATATCTAGACCGTTGCCGTTTTACACCGTTTAATTTAACGTTTTATTACGAGAAACGTATAATATTCGTATTGCCAAGTGCTTCATTAACATTGAAATTATATGAATGGTATAAAAATATAATTGTACACTTGGAATAGGGTTGTCAACATTCAACAAAGTATAAAGATATATATAGATTTAGGAATTGGTAGCGTTATAAATAGTCATTTTGGACTAAAAGACTTAACTTTGTTGTGGACTTATTGGTGTGGACTGTTGCCTTTCGATCTGGAGGGTACGGGTTAAAATCCCGCCACGCACCAATGTCTTTTAGAAATTAAATGAACGTTCATCCGACGCCTTTACTGTAATGTGTCTTTGTATTTATACAATATGTTATCTGTGATTTAATACTTTTCATATTGAACAGCTGTAAGTTTTTTAATAAATGTCATATTTATCAATAAACTTTCTTCTGAAGGAAAGCATCGTGCGGAAACCTGTGCGAAAACGCTTACGAAGAGATTCAAAGGTTGTGCATGAAGTCGGTGAAGTCGGCCTATCCGCCCTGGGCACGCGTGGATAACTAAGGCCTATACACCCTATACAGGTAGGCACGTGCCCATTGATGGGGACGTATAATGAACTGATGATGATGAAGAGGACTTCGCTTGGTTTCTAGTTGAGTGCAGATAATTAATATATTAAGTAAGTTAACAAACGAGTATAAAAATACCAAAACGGACCTAAATGGACCGCTACAGATAGTGTCAAAATCCAGCATCTAGAGACATGAATGAAATGATAAATTATTACGGATATGGATGACATGAAAATTCGAAATTATCAAATATTAAAAAAAAAATATATATTATTACCTACAGAGTTGCCAACCCTAGCACATAAAACCATGTAAACAAAAGGGAGACTAAATAAAGACATTTTCTATCGTTAATCACTGGTTTGTGTGAAGTGCTACACGTAATGTGCATTTACAATATGAATGTTATGCATTTCATGTAATTGCACTATTAAAATGGCCGTGTGATTCTATAATTTCACAAATTACTCGAAAAGAGTTAATTAATAAGACGTTTTTGTATTTAATTACTTATAAATATTTCCATTTTTATAGGTGTTCCTGGATGGAAATAAATGCATGGTGTGCCGATCTTTAAACTTTACAAATTAAATGTGAAAACACTACCCGGAACATTGGGTATTTTTAAAGTAAATATATTTGTTATGCATTTAGAATAATAATTGCATCTGGTAAACGTTGTCCAATTTATATCATATCAATGTATACAATTTTTTTTTCACTTTGTACATTCCTCTTTTTCATGCTATAAGTGTACAGGACGATCAAGATGCTCATCTGATGGCAAGTGATGCGCATGACCATAACAGAGCGGCGGCGGAGACCATCAACTGATAGACAGTTATTATTCTCCGTCAACGACACCACAGATAAAGATGTTAGATCTCTTATTCCCGGTAATTTTACTAGCTACAGTGCCTCTCTGAAACACAAAAGAAACATATATACTTGTATGTAATTTATTTTTTCTAAATAATAAATTCCAGAAATAAAAGTAGCCTTGTTTTGCCTCAATACATCAGCTACCTTCCAAAAAGTCCCGTCTAAATCTATCCATTCATTACAGTGACAGACAGACAAAAAAAAATTTTTTTGGTTTTTGTAAAAAAAAATATTTCTTTTTTCACTCCGATTTTATTTATATGTATAGATAATTCAATAGCATCATTAAAGGAAGTCCAATCTAGAATTTAATACCCGGTACCGTGAAGATTATGATTTAATTTAAAAATTTACAGATTTGCCTCGTGTTTAAAACATCGTATGGCCAAAGGATGTTTTAGACATTAAAATGTGTATTTCTTTATGTCTTTAGTACAATACAATTTAATCATCGGTATCATCATCATCAGCTCATTAAACGTCTCCACCGAGGGGCACGAGCCTACCTGTCCACGCGGGCCCAGTGCGGATTGGACGACTTCACACACAACCTTCGAATCTCTTCGCAGGCGTGCATGAAGGTTTCCTCACGATGTTTTCCTTCACCGTAAGAGCGTCGGATAACGTACATATACTTTCGAAAATTCGAAAATACATTGGTACGTGTCGGGATTTGAACCTCAGCCCTTTGGTAGGAAGGCGACAGTCCACACCACTGAGCCACCGACGCTCTAATCATCAAAATATTTTCGTAAATATTTTCGTTTTGTTATCATCGGTATAACAAAACGAAAATATTTTTATTGAGCCATTGTGTGGTAATCAGCTGTATTACGAACGTACATGTATCAGGCATCCGCAGTAGTTTCCAATATAAATGTTTTTAATTATCGTTAAAAAGCCTTAGGCCCTAATTAGTTGTAAATATCGAAAAGATCTTAACGTCCCCAATTGCCAACTGTATTAACATTGAAATGTGGCACTTGAATTTTATTTGACGATTAAAGTGCTCAAAAACATTGAATCAAGTATTAATTTTGGTTTTATAATACTTATCAGTGAACGAATAGAGTGTATAATCGTCTGACAAAGTTTCCATCTTTTAGGTTACAAACGAGACTAAAAACTGGTCTACTGTCGTTTTTGATGCCTCTCGTAATTAGGTCATAATGAGACCTAACCGTTAATTAGTATTTTTGTTTTGTATATACATTTAGTTTGCTTATTATTATAGTAATTAATGAATGTTGAAAACGTAAAAACCTGATAATTACATTAATTTCTTTTTATTTTAGTTCAACTGGACGTTTAATTGGCGTATGTGGGGTAAATTTTGATCAATATCGACTTTGAAAGGCTCTTTTTATAAATACTAAACTTAACACCGGGTTCTTTTTGTATTAAATTTTAAAGGCTGTGTTTATTTGCAACTTGAATTACATGTTATTAAGCGCTGTGTTCATACATATTCTTTATAAGTTTTTAGTGTATGTACAGGACGGTCAGGACGCTCACCCGATGGTAAGTGTAACGGATATGTGCGTTTATTTATACATTTAGCCAGTGGCGTGCACTTCATATATGCAAATAAGCTGTGCACACCCTGTGCGTCATGACAACCCAGAAAATCACCAATATATTAAATTAATACCACTTATTCGTTCATTTTTCTCCATATATTTCAAACCATAGAAAATTTATCTATCATTTTTGCGATTAGTTTCACTCACTTTGCATACCCTACACATACTTTCTGTGCACGCCACTGCATACAGCACAGTACAAAAGGCGCAGGAAACATTTACGAAGAATAAGATAAGATCAGGTAAACACCATCACCATGTGTTTACCGGTATTAATCATATACCGTTATGACTTCTATGAATGACGTCACTTAAGTATCTGGTATGAAAAACAACAGGTAAAGCTGTGTTTACACTGGAGCTACCACAGTACACGTAAAAAAGTAAATATCCACTGACACTCACAAAGAGCCATCTAGCCTCAAATTGAACATAGCCTGTAATATGGATACTAAACAACTGATAAACATACTTATATCTATACTTTTTTTAAAATAAATACAGATTATACATAGAAAACACCCAGACCAACAAACAGACATGTTTATGCACACAAGTGTTTGTACTGCCCGGGGGTCGAACCCGGAACATTTGGTATTTATTACCAACCATAGTAAAATAAGTTTTAATTAATAGGTCGTAGGCTCTACACTGAGTGATAGGTGACTAGGTAAGCATTTAAAGTACTGCACACTCCGCGAAGTATCTTTAATAATCGACAAACAAACCCTACACACACTACTCCGCTGGCAAAGACATTCCAGCCGATACTCGGCCTTAAAAAATGTGGGAAAAATCGCCAAACATAACTTTAATTACGCGTTATTCGATATCACGACCTGAGACTTACGTTAATCTAAATTATAATAAGCCGACTGCTAATAATCATCATCAGCTCGTTATACTTCCCCACTGAGGGGCACGAGCCTAATCGTATAGGGTGTATAGGCCTTAGTTGTCCACGATGGCCCAGTGCGGATTGTCCAACTTCATGTATCCCTTTGTAGGCTTGCGCAGGTTTTCACGATGTTTTCCTTCACCGTAAAAGCGTCGGATAACGTACCCATATAAATTTTCGAATTAGTACGTGGATTTGATCCTGAGCAATTGGTGAACTTTACGCACAACCTTTGTATCTATTCGTAAGCCTGCGCAGAATTCATTACGATGTTGTCCTTAGCATAAACAGCGTCGGATAAACGTACCAATAGAAAATTCGAAAATACACACGTGGCTGGCTATTTTATTCTGAACCCTCTAGATTGGAAGGCAACAGTCCACACCAATGGGCCACCGATGTTTTCAAACAATATTATAGGTGGCAGTGTTTCATGTCTATTAGAGCTATCTAGCCCAGCCTTTACCGGATTTCTATGAAGCAACCTCTCTCTCTCGCTTTCGTAGAAACAATCAGAGGTCCGCAGTTGTGCTATTCCCCGCCAATTACGACTGCTACAAATGTACCAACTGGACTGGTAGTGACGGTAAAGGTTGACCCGACACTGTAGTTTATGTATTTAAACGTCTTGTATAAGATGGATCGAAAATTAAATCGGAGTCTTGTTTATTTGTTTAAAAAACACACACTTTAACTTTTGTCTTACCAATATATGTGTATACAAATAGTAACTGATATGGTTAAGATCCGAATTTGAGAGCACCAAATGTTTCGGGTTCAATGCCGTGCAGTTCAAAAATTTGTGTGCATGAACATGTTTGCAGTTGTTTGGGTGTTTCGAATATATTATGTAAGTAATTATAAAAAAATTTAACTGCGTTATATGGGCATGTCCAAAGAACATCTTTGTTTCTTATTTTAGGGGTAAATGACACTATGATATTGTTTGAGGATTTGGTTAATAAGTACTTACGCTGATGTTTGTATACACAAACTACCTCATGCAAAAAAAAGGATACCTTTATTCAGCAGTGAACTGAGATATTCTAAAACAAATAAATGACACAGATTTATATGTGATGTATTTCTTTTCATCACATAGCAGAACGTGTCAGACGCACATCAACCTTTACGCCCTTTCCTCTGCGGTTAAGTAAAACACGCAATACGTATCAATTATGTTGAATGTGCATCCTGACGATGCAATTGCCCCGACCAGAACTGCATATAATACGAATGTGTAAGAACGAGGATAACGCTCTAATAACACTTAGGTCTTTAATAGGTACAGGTGCCTAGGCCGAGTGCTTCAAACATAGTGGATAGAAGCCCTTTAGGTCAAGTATCTATGTATTTTTACACCAGTAGAAATAAAAATATCTTCAACCTTAACCGCAGTTCACTGCTTTACATAGCTCTCCACATTTTGCGACTGATAATCTCCCCAATTTTCGCCATCGGGATACAAGACGCAGACAAGCTCAGCTGCGTATGTTAGTACGGACGCATTACTCAAAGATTATCGTCTATTAGAAATGCAGATTCGTTGACAAAAATATGAAATGTAAGTAAAACCTAGTTCAGTCAAATATTTGACTATAACATATAAACATTTATGACAGCTTTGAAAAAAAAGCATATCATTCACGTGTATAACTGAATCCTGAATCTTACACCCCTTTACTATTTTTCCCACTTGATAAATTTTAACCATAAAACCCATTATTTTCAACATTACTTTTATATTGCCGACTTCAAACCATAAAATTAACAAATACTATAATAACCATTAAATTTATTTACTAACTTAAATGGCAGTTTAACGTTTTATACCGAGTATTGAATACAATAGCTAAAGAATAATGCAATCGAGTTATGTCAACCGTTGCTGTAATAATACATCACAACTTATCATTACTTCAACTTTTCGCATATTAAAAATGAAACGTTGGCAAATTTCGGTTTGTGGTCACCTTTATTTGCAAATAGTAGCTTTGAATTAATTGACAATAGAAACGGGAAAAACAGAATGCACTTTATCCACTTGCATTAAGGTTCTATGTTTAGTGTAAGATATCGGTGTCAATAGCAAGTCAATGTATTATTTCCCACGACGATCATCCGTGTGTGGCTGTCATCAGTGCTCATCCATCAAGTGACTTCCAATCCAATTTTTTTAACACTAAAGTATATATTTGAATGCATTACAACCATTTCTTTGTCGAACACTAGTATAAGTGCACATGATTAACAACTGTAACGCTCAGCAATTGAGTTGAGTTTTCTGTACCACTATTATTCTACAGGTCCTCGAAGGTGGTATAGAACTAGACCCCATGTAAGGAAGGAGGCGAGTAATTAATGGCTTGCAGTATTCTGGCCTGGCATTTCATGGTCGGCTGAATGAGAAAACTTGTAAGGAAACTGACACTTCTTATTATGAAAAAGCCGTCAAATACTACGACATGGTACGGTCCGTATTTTATATTTATAAAACACAATGTTGGATAACCTTAACATGTGACAGGCCTAAAGAGCTCATTTGCAACCCTATGAAATCAAGTAAAATTTAATTTTCTAAAAATAGGAAATCTTTGGCGACCGTGATGTAATGGTCGAGAAATCAGCTACTACACTCAGGTTTACATTGGTACGTGGCGGAATTTGAACCTGCACCTCAAGGTCGGAAGGCAACAGTCCTCACCAATGAGCCACCGACGCTCACCCAACCATCTGCTCGTTTGCCAAATATTAAATAAAATTAAAGTACCTATAAAACGTTTTTTGGTATTGTTATACCCTTTTTCAGTAACAATTAACAGTTTTAATAATTTAATCTTCTATCTACGAATATTAAGATAGTAAAGTTTTTTATTAGAACCTACAATCGAACAAGGAGATAATAATTTCAAAATCTCATGCCCAACATTCAATATAACTTAAATCGTGTGCACACATCAGTCCCTTCAATTCTCCCAAATCCAGCGTTCAATCAGCTGATCCGTCAAAAGTGCAATCCGTTTGCCGACAGTTTTAAACTGGTAATGCCTCTTAAGTGCAGTACACACTGCACCGGTGACGCTATAATCTCTTGTTATTGAGTGTGCATCGATGATTCCGGGTGTACCGGGTTTAGTGATCAAATGACTTTGTGGACTGCATTATTTGTATGTTATATCGTGTGGAGCTAGCTTTTTGTTTCGTTTTTCAATGTGTGAGTGAGCATGACATTGTTAAAGATTCTGAAAACCATAATTCAATTTAGAAATAATACAATTTTAATTTAAATATCTAAATATAAGATTCATACATATTTAATTTCAATGATGTTTGATTTTTAGATATTTAAAATAACTTTGGTTCCACTGCAAACCAGTGCCCTGATAAATATCTTAGCATTAGCTGAGTGGCCGCCATTTTGTTAGCATTAAAAAGGTTAATAGTATTTTAAAGAATAACGTGTACTCTAATAATTTAATTTGCACCAAATAAATATTTTTCTTTCTTTCTTTTCTTGCTTTCTTTATTAAAATTTTAAAAGCTCAAATTAAGTTGATTGGAGTCCAAAATATCTATGTGGTGGAAGTGGATCAGCGACGTCACCAGATGGTCAGCTGGTCCATGGAACCGAAGCGTGGTAGAATGAGGACTCGTTTGGGCAACGTATCGTGGACGTCCAATCGTGCGCTGGCAGAGGAATGAATGCCAAACCAGAATAGTTTTAATGTCATTAGTGACGGAGACGGCTAATATGCTCCATGGTGATAAGTGATACCATAAATGCAGTGTTGAAGGAAACTAACAGTAGGTAACAGTACAGAGACGACAATTAGGCTTCTTATACCCGGTAATTTTATTCGTTGTAGTGACCTCATTCAGAAACAGAAGAGTAAACAACTATTTAACGGAACAAAATCTGCCACTGCAGTAACACCTACCTTTTTATGTTATAATGTACAGGACAGTCTAAACGCTCACTTGATGGTAAGTGATACGCCTGACCATGACAGAACGGCATTAAAGGAGACCAATAACTGATAGACAGTTATTATTCTCGGTCAATGGTGCACTGCGCCCGTCACCCGAGACAAATTTTAGGTCTCTTATACCCGGTAATTTCACTAGCTACAGTGCCCTCATCCCAAAAACAAAAGTGCATAACACTCTGTTTCACGGGACGATATCTGCTCTGTAGTGGTACTTACCTAGACGACTAAGTACTGAGCCCATCACAAAGTAAAAGTTGGCACTCCTTAGGACAAGTCTATGTTTAGCAGTGGACCATGACTGTTTGATTGATTGATTGAATCTTTCTTGATTCCACGAACAATTCATCTGACCTAACATTTGATTGTCATCAATTAAGCCAGTGGCATATTAAGTAATTGGATTGATATTAACTTGGAGTAATTGATCAGATGAATTTACTAGGGAGGGTTGAGGACATTAGAATATATCGAATACCGATTAGTCGGATGAAGTAATGTTCGATGCAAGACTCGATTGATCGATTGTTAATTCGTTTAAGGATTTCTTGCTTTAAGATCGGACTTTAGGATTACCATTTTTTTTCATCTAATGCCTTATGTTTAGGATATTGAAATTTTCGTGACTTTTGATTCATTATATATAACAATACCATATCCTACGTATAAGCAAGTTGAGTGGCAGTGGGCGGGTCACGTATGTTGCAAAAAAGAAGGCTGTTGGAGCAGACGAATTCTGGAGTTCAGATCACGTCTTAGCAAAGATAACGTAGGATATTATTCTGTGAACATAGAAGAACGGTACTGCTTGAAACGTATCACGTATTTTCTTTTAAAGTTGTTTTGCAGCTAATATAAGTAATGAATGTTTTTTTTTTTTTTTTTTTTTTTTTTATGTTATAAGTGTACAGGACGGTCTGGACGCTCACTGATGGTAAGTGATCGCCAGACCCATGACAGAGCGGTATTAAAGGAGACCAACAACTGATAGACAGTTATCATCCTCCATCAATGCCGCACTGCGCCTGATACCCGAGACAACAGATGTTAGGTCTCTTATACCCAGTAATTTCACTAGTAATGTAATGTAATTTACATTGAAGCAAGAAACCTTTCTTTTGGTATTTCTACATTATTCCTCTCATCATCCCGCTAGTACTATAAGGGCATTCTAAGTAAACGTTAGATTTAATACAACCATTAATATTCCAAGATCATTTCCGTGTCTTTACAATGTAACGAAATGGGCGTGGTACAGGTAATATGCATTCCTAATGAAGTGGTCATGTCTGTGGTGCATTGAGTACGTATATATATTAGTATGCACGGTCCCTATGTTTGTATGAAATAATCAGCGGAGATGCTATCTTATATTTGCGGTATAGACTGGGACAGTCACGTGTAAAAGTGGTTTGAAGATTTTCTCAAATATTTTTATCCTATAAGTTGTTTTAGCAATAAATAATTGACGACCCATTTGGTGTAATGGTCGAGACGTCGGCCGCTACACCAAGGGTTCTTGGTTCGATGCCCGGGCAGTACAAACATTTGTGTGCATGAACATGTCTGTTTGTAATGGTCTGGGTGTTTTATTGTAAAATATGTATATATTTACAAAAAAATGAATAAAAGTATGTTTATCCGTTGTTTATTACCCATAATACAGGCTTCGCGCTTAACTTGGGGCTAAATGGCACCGTGTGAATGTCAGTGAATATTTATTTATTTATCAAATAAAGGTGGTGACTAGTTAGTTCACCGATTGCTGAGAACACGCAATGACAAATGTAGTGTTGAAGACAACCCAGATAAGGTATTATTGAGTTTCTATGGAGACCACGTCTTCGTAAGCGTAGCGTGGGACACCCTCCGGCTCGATGGATCTACGCCTTGTGAAAGGTCGCTGTTGGATAAAAACTGACGATTGGCATATCGATGCCCAGCAAAGGACTGCGATAGGTTGAAAAAAGAAGTGTCTGTCAACATTGCCATGCGCATCATACGAGGGGATAGATATTTGGTATTTTATATTTGGTAATTCCACTAGCGACGGAAACCTTTTCCCAAAAAACAATAAGCAATAGAAACTCGTTTCGCGGAAATCTATCGAATACGATGTAGACTTAGTATCAATCGTGCCTCTTTATAAATTGTTTTCTAAGTAGGGTACTGAAACTATGTTTCATGTGCTACTGGTGTTAATTTTTTAATGAAAGGAGTAAGTAAGTGTGGCGCTTAACTAATATTTTGTCACGCGCAATAAGCATTTATTGATTCAGACCACTATTGATTTACCGTGTATATATGTTTGTACCATATGAATGTGAAACTATTTTGTTTTTCCTTTAAATTACACATAGTACCTTAAATATGTTACCCTTCCTAGTAAAGAGAAATAAATGAGTAACTTACATGTAGTTCAACCTTTCATTTAATATCTAATATATATTAAATAAAACGACTTAAAAATTAAATTCAAAGGTATAAATGAAAAACACGAAGCATTATTTTAATGATTGTACCCTTAGATAGCTAGTTCGCAACTTTGTCAGTTAGTGATGTCAAAACATTATGTAGGCAGTGGATTTATCGACATTAGCCTGCGGGACGGACACTGAAAAATATACCAAGTTATCGATAATTTATCAGCATGAATGTGAAATTAAATCTCGTTTTGCCTGTAGAATATTTATCGTTTCATTAATTTTATTCATATGCCTCTCTTATGTGTGTTTTACTTTACGAAGATATTGGTAAAGAAGGAACATAGGAGTTTGCAGTAGTAGAAGTATTGAATCTTCGATTGTAAATACGAGTATTTCCTTCAAATTTGAGGTGTTTTCGTTGTGTGTATTCTATGATAACATTGAGAACTACTCTCGCGTGCAAGTAAATCGACTCAAGCCTCAAGTGCGCATAAAAAGTGATATAACTAAAAAATGACTTATTTTTCTATATAATGTTTTACATAATTAAAGCCTAGTAATTAGGCTTTCAAATGGTAGCATAATATCAGTAATTTAAATAAACACTTGTACTTAGAATGCAACTGAACGCAACCTCCCGTAAACTGCTCTGCGCTCTATTCACAACTTGCGCGACACAACCCCCTATAAAACCCCCTGTAATCGTTTTTTTTCTTATCAGTCGCTCATTAGACGTTGACCTGAACACATCTCGGCAAATTAAAGCCGTCATTTGAAGAAAATTATGGATACAACACCTGAAGAAGCCGCTCAAGTCGTTGCCCTGTTGCAAGAAGGGTTGAACCAGCGAGAAGTCGCTCGTCGTTTGAATATGAGTCAGTCCGCTGTCTCGAGAGTATACAGAAGGTTTCAAGAGACTGGTGCCTTCACTCGGAGGCCTAATACCAGCCGACGCCGGTGCACCTCGGAGCGTGACGACCGGTTTTTGGTCTCGACCTCTCTCCGAAATCGACACCTTACCGGCGTAGATGTGCAGCAGGAGCTACGTCAAGTTCGCGGGGTGACTGTCAGTCAGTGGACAGTTAGAAGAAGGTTGAAAGAAGCTAACCTTACTCCGAAAAGACCCGCTACAGGCCCGAAGTTGACCACAGCTCATCGTCAAGCACGCCTTCACTTTGCTCGAGAACATTTGGATTGGAGCATAGAGCAATGGCAGTCAGTCCTGTTCACAGATGAGACGAGGATGTGTCTCCATGGCAGCGACAGGAGAGGTCGGGTATACCGTCGTCCCGGTGAACGGTTTTCACAGTGCTGCTTTGTGGAAACCGTTGCATATGGTGGCGGATCTTGCATGATGTGGGCTGGAATTTCCTTAGAAGGCAAAACGGACCTTGTTTTCGTTCCTGTGATCGTTACATTGAAAATGTTCTACTGGATCAAGTTGTCCCTTATCAAGGCTTTATTGGGGAAAATTTCATCTTGATGCATGACAATGCCCGATGTCACACTGCTCGGGCCACACGTGATTTCCTGAACGAAGTTGGAATTCACACTATGCATTGGCCAGCGCTCAGCCCCGATTTAAATCCCATTGAGCACATATGGGACGAGCTCAAAAGGAAAGTTAGAGCGAGGAATCCAGCTCCGACAAACATCAATGAGCTCAAGACTGCGTTGGTAGAAGAGTGGGGTCGAATACCACAATCATCCATTAAAAAGTTGATAAGGTCGATGAAGAATCGCATGAGAGCAGTGATCAGAGCTAGAGGAGGGAATACCAAATATTGACACGAATAATTTTTTTATCTTACGCACATTTTGTTTCATTTAAACACAATAACCCCATACTGTGAAATTGTATGAATTTTCAACATTTTTTACATTATCATTAG
Organism: Leucinodes orbonalis; assembly: GCA_019425675.1. Classification (NCBI taxonomy): domain Eukaryota; kingdom Metazoa; phylum Arthropoda; class Insecta; order Lepidoptera; family Crambidae; genus Leucinodes; species Leucinodes orbonalis. The sequence goes on from PQWD01000442.1 coordinate 36,136, forward strand.
CATTAACCTTTTTTACTAAACTACTGAATCGATTTTCATGCAACTTACACCATTTTAAAGCTCAATTACTAGGCTTTAATTATGTAAAACATTATATAGAGGTATAATAAGGCATTTTTTAGTTATATCACTTGTTATGCGTACTTGAGGCTTGAGTCGATTTACTTGCACGCGAGTTTATAAACTAGAAAATTAATATAAATTTTCAAGAGCCATCTGTAATTTAAAAATTATTTTAGGTTCGGTCGCTCGAATGTATATTTTATACAAAGTATTTTGGTAATTTTGATCGATAAATCAACTAACCGGAAATCATGTTGCAATCAGCACAGAATTTCATCATTAATTTGGTAAAACTATCATTATTTAAAAATTTTCATAAACAAATCTCATGATTTACAACTGGCATACTGGATTTGACGACCCATTTGTGTTGCGGTTGAGAGGTCGGCCGCAACACCAAGGGTTCCGGGTTCGATCCCGGGCAGTAAAACATTTGTGTGCATGAACATGTCTGTTTGTAATGGTCTGGGTGTTTTCTATGTATAATATGTATGTATTTACAAAAAAAAAAAATATATATATGTATGTTTATCCGTTGTTTAGTACCATAATACAGGCTTAAACGCTTAACTTGGGGCTAGATGCGCTGTGTGATTGTCAGTGGATATTTAAAAAAAAAAACTGGCATAATGTCACTTCGTGACATCGCGGACATTTAAACAAAATAAAAACTATTTTCGATTTGAACATGGCGTGGAATGAGAGCAAACGCATTCCAAATTTAAAAAAAAATCGATTCTATTCTCAGTTTAAATTTGAAATGGAGCCGTTCCATTTCCCGCGCATGAATCATCGCGGTGAAATGAGGGGCGCAAACAAACATATAGATTACTGGAAGAGAAATCAAGATTTACGGAACGGTAGTAAAATGTTACCCTATTTTAGTATGTATCCATTATTACGCGTCGATTGCGGTATGTTAGTGTCGCATGTTATTTCTGTAAGATTTTTTATATAGATACCTCTTTGGATACATAAACCCCCCTCCCCCATATGTCACCTATTGCTCACACTACAACATCTCACACTAAAATCGGCATCACAAGTTTGGCAACTGCAATGTACCCTTTTGTGGGTTTTATGGTAAAGTGCCTTACAAGAAACTATAGAAAAAGTAAGTTCAACATAGAATATACTATATTATCTGAGCTATTCAGGCATATTCAAGTAAGTATTAGTTATACTAACTTAACACTTAACCAGGCACTGGCATCTTCTAGTACCATAGATCTTTGGCACAACAAAATCGAGGTAGAACTATCTGGAACCTGACACTGCGTGGATCTCCCGTTACATGCCCGCGGCGATAGGCTTTAAGTTACCGGTTTTCGTGGCTTTGTTGTCCATGAATGGGTTGTAGTTTTAGGAAATTCCCCTTTTGTGTTTAGAACAATTTTTGTGTAATAAGGATGTGAACGTACAGATTAAATGAACTACTTTATTAATATGTCCAAACGATATATTTCCTGATTCCGATGTATAAACCTGCGCACGCATGCGAATAGATAAAAGGGTTGTGCGTGAAATTGACCAATACGCACTGGGCCCACGTGGACGACTAAGGCCTGTACTCTCTTTACGGGTAGGCTCGTGACCCTCCGTAGCGACGTATATCAGTTGATGATCATCATCAGCTCATTAACGTCCCACGAGGGCACGAGCCTACCCGTATAGGGTGATTAGGCCATAGTCGTCCACGCGGGCCCAGTGCGGATTGGACGACTTCACACTAAACCTTTGAATCTCTTCGCAGGCGTGCATGAAGGTTTCCTCACGATGTTTTCCTTCACCGTAAGAGCGTCGGATAACGTACATATATTTTTGGAAATTTTAAAACACATAGGTACGTGTTGTGATTTGAACCACAGCCCTTCCAGTAGGAAGGCGACAGTCCACACCATTGAGCCACCGACGCTCTATCATTATCTCATTAGTAAGTAAATGAGCTCTAAATATCATCAGTGTAATGGAAACGGACGTGGAATCGATTAGGGCGACCGAATGAGTGCACACTGCGTGCATCGAGGATTATCCTAGGACGCGAAGTAGGTATATAGAAAATTTACACATAATTTTAAAAACCTGAAAATTGTTTTGAATTCACTGATGCTGGTGGTGAAAGTAGATTCTATCGGTATTTTGTTTTCGACCAGTATCAGTCAATGGTTTTTTTTTTTTTACCCAATAATAAGAAATTCTAATTGAAATTGAAAAATGCTTTATTCAAATAAATCTTTACAGATACTTTTGAATCGTCAAAACAGTATATAATTTTTTTATTAAATCTAATGACTCTACCACCAGTTCGGAATGCTGCCATCCAACGAGAAGATTCCGGCAAGAAACTCGTGGGTTAAGACACACATTACGACAATGTCAAGTTAAGAAAATAATTTGTTCAGAAAATACACCGTCTCTAACTTATTCAAAATCAAATTTGCTGAGAAATACTTAGAATTTGAGCTTAAATTAATAACATAGTTACCAAAATTGTAGCAGAATATAGAATTGTTTTCTTGTTCTCGATACAATATTTGATAAGATGTTTTGGCAATTCCGAACATTTTGTACTCGTGTAGGATTTCTTTCTCCTGAGAGGCTTCGGCTACTCGACGAGATTACTTAGGGCACACTCAAGAAAATTACAAGTTCTTTTTAAGTGGGATATTTCATAAGATGGCAGGCTCGCGTCTTTAGTTTTCTAATTTTGCGGTGTTGGCCCTGGATGACCTTCACAGCTTCAAGTGGCGAGAGCTATTAGGTTCGGCCTATGGATTCATCTAAATATGTAAAACTCACTAAGTTTTTTAATCAAATATCCCTAACTATGCCACACAGGGTATAGGACAACATCACTTACCATCAGGTTAACTGTTTGCTCCTTTGCTCTTGTTAAATAATAAACTTTGCTTTCTGTTAAATATTGAACGATGACCCATTTGGTGTAGCGGTTGAGACGTCGACTGCAAAACTAAGGGTTCCGGGTTCGATACCCGGGCAGTACAAACATGTGCGTGCAGGAACATGTATGTTTGTAATGGTCTGGGTGTTCTCTATGTATAATATGTATGTATTTATATATAGTGTTTATCCGTTGTTTAGTACCCATAATACAGGCTTTACGCTTAACTTGGGGTTGGATGGCGCTGTGTGAATGTCAGTGGATATTTATTTATAAACTTGAACAAACAATTCCTGTCAGAATTAATTAATTAACATTAATTATAGATAAACAGTTTGTTGTTTTACGTGAAATTTTAGTGTATACTGCATTAAACCTGATACGGGCGCGCGACACGACTCACCTTTCGCTTTTCAATCAAAGCTACCGAGCAGGCTTGGATGCGCTTCGGTTGTCGCGTGTGTACGCGCCTTTATACGATTCAACTAGTCAGTCATTCAAAATGGCGGCGTTTCAGCTAGTCATACAAAATGGCGCCTGCCGAAAAGGTTACTGAACATCACATTATTTGTATCTCTTCAACCTGTTGCAGTGCTGGACATAGGTCTCCCCCATTTTGGCCCATATATCCTGGTCCACCGCTTTCCTACGACCTTTCGCAAGTTTACAAATATGTGAATAATGGAATGGTGCTGGTTGCAAATTGACTCTAAACTTAGTTACGATATACACAAATTATTTTTTATAGTAAGACTTATATTCCCTGTGTAATTATATAGTGTTAGTTCATCCAAAAATAGAAAAAACACGTTACAACAAGTATCTTAACCTGATTTGTGAATACAGTTTTATGTGTGTTTGGGAACCCAAAGTCTACGGTTATCTGCGGTAGATTGAACGAGCGATCTATGTATCTCATGCTAAGTAGGTTTCGATAAATTTATCATCACTGGCTCATTAAATATCCCAGCGAAGGGCACGAGCTTACCCTACCCGGTTTATAGCCTTAGTCGTCCAGGCGGCCCAGTGCAGTTTAGCCAACTTCACACAAAACCCTTGGAACTCTTCGCAGTTTTCCTCACGATTTTTTCCTTTGTCGGGGCGTCGGATAAACGTACATAAATGGCGGGATTTGAACCTAAGCCTTCCAGATTGGAAGGTAACAGTTCACACCAATGAGCCACGGACGCTCTTAAACAAGCAGATCATACTGTAACACTATCATAGCCCATGGACACTCGTAGATATGAAGGAGCTTGCCGACACTTTAAAAGGGGATAACATAAACTCTGAAGTTTCGCATAGTCCTATTCGCGTAACCGGC
>PQWD01000442.1:42853-59627 GCA_019425675.1 Leucinodes orbonalis
TACTTATTTGTATTCGTATAATAAATTACTGTATTGAGTGTCCTCATATCAAAATTTTTTATGTTATAAAGTATACAGAACGCTCGGATGCTCACAAGATACGCTTTAACATGACAGAGTGGCATTGATTGAGACCAACAACTGATAAATAGTTATTATTCTCCACCAATGCCGCACTGCGCCGACATCCGAGAAACAGATGTTAAGCCTCGCCCGGTAATTTTACTAGCTGCAGTGCTCTATCCCGAAACACAGAGATGCAAAACACTTCAGTATTTTTCACGGGACGATATTTGGCTTAGTTACCGACATAGCCCGCCGGATCAGCAAGTTGAAGTGGCAGTGGGCTGGTCACGTATGTCGCAGAACCGATGGCCGTTGGAGCAGACGAGTTCTGGAGTGGAGACCGCGTCTTGGCAAGCGTAGCGTAGGACGCCCTCCGGCCCGATGGACCGACGACCTGCGAAAGGTCGCTGGTGGAAGCTGGATGAGAAAAGCGGAGGACCGGGATGTCTGGCGCAAAATGGGGAAGACCTATGTCCTGCAGTAAGAAGAAGTAGATATTTGGCTTTACCTAGTACAGAACCATTTTTAAAGAAAAAGGAGACCTTAAACATATAACGTTGATTACGCGTCTATGTGAAACCCATAACCGCATCATTTTCCAAGTTTCACGAAAGCTCACAAATACGGCGTACAGACAACTGATTCCTAGAACAGACAGTGAAACTTGCATTCTATACATGGTCCGCGTTCTGGGAAACACTAATTACTGAGTCGTAACACAAGAAAACTAACACGGCGAAAGTTATTTGTTGTACGCACTGCTTGGGATTATCAAACACGCTAATGTGCGGTCCAGAAATCAACTAGGTGAAGTTTCCTGCAGCTTTTTTCCTATGCTGTATGCTGTTTTTTCTTCAGGTAATTCTGATTGTATTTTGTATTATCCTATCTTCCATAAATTTAAGTATCATCATCATCAGCTCATTAAACGTCCCCACCGAGGGGCACGAGCCTACCCCTATAGGGTGATTAGGCCATAGTCGTCCACGCGGGCCCAGTGCGGATTGGACGGCTTCACACACAACCTTCGAATCTCTTCGCAGGCGTGCATGAAGGTTTCCTCACGATGTTTTCCTTCACCGTAAAAGCGTCGGATAACGTACATATATTTTTCGAAAATCCGAAAACGCGTTCGGTACGTGTCGGGATTTGAACCTCAGCCCTCCCGGTAGGAAGGCGACAGTCCACACCATTGAACCACCGACGCTTTTGAAGTTTATGTATATCTTTTATTATTTATTAGTTTATTTTATAATCATTTATGTAGTAATGTGGACTTAGTTTATGTACTATTCTATTATAACATTATATTATAAGTTTTTGCACTAGCCCGCTTGTATGTAACAAGCATTTTTCTTTCACCCAAAGATTGCCTGGAAGAAATTGCTACCTTAGCAATAAGGAAGCCTACATTGTATTCGTTTTTGTTGTTTCTTGTGTTGTATGCTTTTTTTTCTTTTTATTATGTGCTATAAAGAATTATTATCTAATTTTAAGTCACATCAACAACCGTTATGGTAAAACAGCGTAGCGCGCTTATTCTAAATCTATGGGTAAAACTAACAATACTATGAAATGGTGTAAGCTAAAAATTTTGATCCAGAACAGACTCTGACTAGTTATAACTTGGGGTTCTTTATGGAGATAAAAAACGCGTTTTAGGCAAATTTCTTCCAACTTTAAATGCACAATTACATCACGTCAGATAGCAGAGACATCATTACCGGCAGCTCAATGAATAAGATTAATCAGCAAAATCCGTAAGTCACCATAGGTTCATAAGTTTGCCAGCCCATGTACTGACACTTCAAATCTTGAGATATGTTTAATGTTTGCCTTCTATTATTAAGTTTACATTGTATTCTTCAATGAATTAAATTACTCCGTATATGTCTTGTACACACCAATAAATATTCAATAATCTAAATTGGCTATCGAAAAACGGTATCAGTTGTAGAACCTCTTACATTGGGCCATCGTTTTGGAAATTGGGTTGTGGTCCAGCTTCATAATTGAGTAAGGGAAAACCTTATTGCTCAATACCTAACTGGTTGTTCTCTCTTCCACCTATCGAAGTTCACTGCTGGACATAGGTCTTCCCCATTTTGCGCCAGATATCCCGGTACTTCTTCAGCTTCCATTTGCTACTATTGGTTATTAAAACCGTCCAATCCGTATGAGCCTGCATGATGGGTTGTGGCCTAAATTCTCCATAACAATGCTGTGTAAGAGGCCTGCAACTATAGTGGAGGTAATGGGCTGATGATTATTATATATACCAAACAAAATCATAACAAAAACTAAACTAACTTTTGACGACTCATCTGGTGTAAGTGGTTAAGATGTCGGCGCTTACACCAAGGGTTCCGGGTTCGATGCCAGGGCAGTACAAACATTTGTGTGCATGAACATGTCTGTTTGTATTGGGGTGGGTGTTTCTATGTATAATATGTATGTAATTACAAATAAAAAAGTATATAAGTATATATATCCGTTGTTACGTACTCATACTCCAGGCTTCACGCTTTACTCGGAGCTAGATGGCGCTGTGTAAATGTCAGTGGATATTTATTTTATGGCGCAGCGACCCAAAAGTGGGTCTTGGCCTCGGAAACGAGAGACTGCCACCTGTGGCTATCCTGCGCAACGTCTGGCCAAATTTCGACCCGGAGCTCATGCAGGTCAGCCTTCACCATGTCCTTCTAGCGATATCTAGGACTACCAACTGGGCGCTGTCCAGGATGTTGTCTCAATACACTCCGATAGGCCACTAGCGGAGTGTATTGAGTGCACGCCAGTGCACTCCATATATGCAAATAAGCAATGCAAACCCTGTGCATCCAGACAGCCCGAAAAATTGCCCACATATTAAATGATTCCAACATATTCGCCTCTTTAACTCTACAAATTGGAAACCATAGGCAATCTGTTGTAGTCATCGGAAGCACTCAATATGAAAAATGTTAATTATATTGTTTTTGCAATTAATGTCACTCACTTTGCCTACTCATAATCTCTGTGCACGCCACTGCTCTCCGATCCTCCCCCATTATATGTGGCCGAGCCATCAGAAGTAAGCCTTATCAAAAAAGAGGCACATAATAGTACTGATATATAGTTTTAAACGACTTGTTAGCATCCGATGCACTTCATGCACTAAGTCCTGACGAATTCAGGTGAATTACGAACAAAAAATAATAGTTACGTATTTAAAGTATTCCGAGATAACGAATACGCAAGTATATCGTAGGTGGTCGATTATTTATTAAGTATGCTGGCATTTCCACATGTCGGATGTCAATACAAGTTTTTAATAACACCGCCCAATTAATCGATACTATGGCGGGGTGTTCTCACTGGGAGGCGTACGTCTAGGATGTCTGTCATACATGTAACGTTCAGGCCCGTATTCGTACCAACCGACCGACCCATTTGGTGTTGCGGTTGAGACGTCGACTGCAACACCAAGGGATCCGAGTTCGATCTTCGGGCAGTACAAACATTTGTGTGCATGAAAATATCTGTTTGTAATGGTCTGGGTGTTTTCTATGTATAATATGTATTTACAAAAAATATATATAAGTATGTTTATCCGTTGTTTAGTACCCATAATACAGCTTCACGCTTAACTTGGGGCTAGATGGCGCTATGGGTATTTATTTATTTGCCTAGACACATTCAAACGACTACTACCCATTTCGTAAACCTCAAATTGTACCAATCAAAAAGTTGCGTTTGGTAAACATTCTATATTTGATACATTTATTCCCAATTCGAAAACATTTCAGTAATTGCATGTGGACGAGTCTCAGTGTGACAGGGTTTTTTTATAACTCGATTGATTCCAATTGAAAATGTCATCGGTTGCTAATGATATGTGCTTAATTGGTCGCGCAATTAAAAACGTGCATTGTGATAATGGTAGGTTTTTGTGCTCGAATGGTAAATATTATAATCCAATTTGTTTGGTGGTATTTACGAAAATGATCAAGTTAACGTTATAATTTGGTGTATTGGAGTGTAAAACGTTTTTAAGCTTTTATAGATATCTAAATGGGGTTTCTGAAGTGAACTTGCGTGTTGAACTTTTTGTTCAATTTGCCGTTTGAAGGGTTTTTTTACCATATTCAAGTTGAGCTGAATATATGTGTTTAAGTGAAGCTATCTTCATGTTTAAACATTGGAATTGGGATGTCCAATTTTAAAAGATGTTATCCCAGCCTGTTAAAGCATGCAGTAGTGTGTGATTGAGATGACGCTCTACCAATATAGAGATATTCAGAGAGGAGAGTCCTCAATACCAATATTTCTTTCTTTCTTTCAACCTATCATAGTCCAATGCTGGACATAGGTCTCCTCCTCTACCAATATGAAACTGGCTTATTTTGTCTTTTCAAAAGTCATTATAGCGTCCAGTACTGTACAGTGATAGGCCTTACATAACTACGCTGACCAAAGGGTATATAACACTATGTTTTAACGCTGGCCTTACGCAGTTTGCTGAATTTCAGTTAACCATCCACCAATCGTCCGCTCTTACGGTGAAGGAAAACATCGTGAGGAAACCTTCATGCACGCCTGCGAAGAGATTCGAAGGTTGTGTGTGAAGTCGTCCAATCCGCACTGGGCCCGCGTGGACGACTAAGGCCTAATCACCCCATACGGGTAGGCTCGTGCCCCTCGGTGGGGACGTTTAATGAGCTGATGATGATGATGATCCACCAATCGACCACTGTGATAGTTGCTTGACTTACTCGATCGTCATCTGTACGTTGAAGCCACTAATCCATGGAATCCTCAAATCAGATTATAATAAAATAATTTAAAACACTTACTTACGGTGAAGGAAAACATCATGAGGAAACCTTCATGCACGCCTGCGAAGAGATTCGAAGGTTGTGTGTGAAGTCGTCCAATCCGCACTGGGCCCGCGTGGACGACTAAGGCCTAATCACCCTATAAGGGTAGGTTCGTGCCCCTCGGTGGGGACGTTTAATGAGCTGATAATGATGATGAATTTAAAACAAACCTCTAACTTTCCAAAGGTTACGTGCAGTAGTGCCTTTTTTTAAGGTATAGGGAGCAAACAATCAAGAGAGACACCTGATGGAAAGTGTTCAACTCCGCCCATCGGTGCGTTGCTTACCTTTCTGCTAGGTTACGGAGACTAAGATAAAGAAAATGATAAATCTTAAAATCTAGCAAAAGCTTTACTACTAGTGCTGTTTCAAAATTACTTAATTATACTCAATAAACAAAAACAATGCCGTCTTTTTAGAGCAAAAAATGGTCACGCTAAAATTGCATCAGCAACACCATCGTTTGCATCGTTACCCTTTGTGTTCAAAACAAAGGCGTGTACGTAAACTGGTGCGAATCTGAATTTGATTACCATATAACAATGGTTCCCAAACTGTCGTGAAACTACTTAAATCTTCACTTGTTGCTTCACACATTGTGGGTTTAGCTGCAAACTGTTTTATGTTGAGTTTGACATTTTTATTTACACCAGTTTAGATCGTTTACGATCTGGAGATGTTGAATCTAATCTAAGCAAGTGCAGAAGTTATGAAAGTCACTTTTAGTTTCTTTTATTTTAGTTTTTGGTCTATGACTTTGCAGGTTGAGTACCGTGATGGTTTCTAACTACTCGGCTTCTGCTTTGTCAACATGCCAAATTAAAGACTGTCTCAATCAATCGAAAAAATTCGTTCTTGCTTTGCTTTAGTATTTCGAAAATATTAGAGTTGCGCATACTTTTAAGTGGTTGTATGTGTGCATGTTTTTTTTATTGAATAATATTTAGTTAAAAAAATACATGCACACAAATAATAAGATTGCACGGAAATGGTATGTTTAACTTTTACTGCAGTAGCAGAAAGTTTTCTCCTTTGGCACAAAACAGACCTTGGAAATCTTTTAAAAAATATTTGTTCTATTAATAAGATTTGAAGTTTGGGAACCATCGAGGCGTGTGCCGCGCGCGAGCAATTGCGCCGGCGCCGGTTGATGTCATTTCTCGTGTAATTATGCCACCGGACCTGGATTAATTGTTAGGTTGAGCGGACAGTATGACATTTGAATTTAAATAAACTTTTTAAAAACCTCAATACTTTTTAAATATCCTAACAAATTTTGTTAGAGTTTTCAGCAGAGGAATCTACGAGTGGTCCGAATTTTGGGGATAGAACTTCCCACAAACAATAATGTTTTTATTGCCTTTCCAACATTAACATTAAGGAAGATAATAATAAGACAAAGAAATATAATGGTTGTGATAAATAAAGAACATAATATATATTTATATATCTTCGAACATTAAACAGTACCTAAGTGAGAAGCTAAAAGAAAGACGTTTGGCCTATTGGGTATAGTGGGTGGATCTACCTGTAATAAACTGCTGAGTATACATTTTGGGATCAATGAGAAGAGGAATTAGATGTCTGGAATATGTTAAGACCTTTCTAGAAAGGTCTGAATGAGTATATAATGTTGCTTTGTTGACTTCAAATAATCTGGAGATTATCCGGACATAACTCATGCTGATAAGTTTATATACTAATAAAATAGAATAAATGTAAAAAAAACTATAGGTAGTTGCTTAAAAAAATATACAAAATACGTATTTTACTTAAGTAAGTAAGTATTAATTACTTAAGTTCTTATGATAGGGACGAAATACATTGTTTTCAAACATTGCAAATACTTTATGGGAAATAACAAAGAAAAACAACACCAGTTCAAAATCTAAAGAGCAAGGACCTTTTCCTCGCTCAATGGCCGCCTACCCCCGTGATTCTGTGAAGTGAATTGAACTAATCCATGACAGTGTTGACGACCCCTGCAAATTGCATCGGCCAAATGAGCACTGTTACTGAAACTATAAACAATCCGTCCACTTACGAACGAGTTCACTGTCTATTACCACTCTTATATGTTAAACAATAAAGTATAGTATTGCTTGCCTAGGTTAACCAATGCATGTTGCACAGTTCGCAGCAAAAACATCTGAAATCTATAAAATTGTAGTAATTAGTTGAAAGGTCAAGGGTATCTTAAGGGTAACATTATCATAAAACTTATATTATAGTACATGGCGAAATTATTGATAATATTATGCCATTTCCCATACAAGTAAAAAAAATGAAAAATAAAGCCACAGACAAACGTACAAATAAAAAATATAAACCAAAAAGAGAAATATTATGTTTTTCTAAGTAAAGATAAAAACATGAGCAAATCAGGACTCAATGGATAATCTGTAAGATTCAGACCGTCCTGTTCACTTCGTAACTTAAAAAAAAGTTTAATTTGCTGACCGTCCAGCATCTCAAGACATCATACGTCATAGTATATGCATTTCTGTACGTTCGGGTTGAATTGTTGATCTTACCGCCATGTTATGACAGTTACAACGTTTCGTATATCCCAATTAGTCATGTTCACGTAAATTGTAAGCGGCATACATCTCCGTCTATTTTTGGCATTTGCTATATAAACAAATGCACCAGCAACGTATACGACGCACATACACACAGATACTCAGTAATCTTTTTCTCTGTAACCACTGAGATATAAAACGTTTAAAAGAGTAACTCGAGTTTCTTGCCGGCTCTTCTCGAAGATCCTATTTATTCCGAACCGGTGGTAGAGTCACAAAAAAATATGATAATAATAACAATTGACGATTCAAAAGTATCTGTAACAGATTTATTTGAATAAAGATTTTTTTCTTACTTTCTTTCAACTGTCTCACACAAACATTCAGCACACTTAAAGCCACCATTACAAGCTTATTATTTACTAGCTGTTACCCGCTGTATAACCCGCGTTATAAGATATTCTCCCACAGTAAAAATCGCCTAAAATCGCTTGTTGTCAAAACAAGTCCCTTCCTCGTCCATCCAGCCGTTTCAGACATTACCCGGAACAAACAGACACACGGACAAAAATTTAAAAATTGAAATTTTGGCATATGTACCGTTATATAATTACATTCCCGCCGCAGTACCAATGTCTTTTCGTATTTTAGAAATAATTATGTTATCCGACGCTCTTATGATGAAGGAAGATTAAAGCCACAAAATCATGACGAAAGCGCACGCCTATGAAGAGAGTCAAAGGTTGTGCATGAAATCGGCCAATATGACCGCGTGGACGGCTAAGGCCTACATATCAGTGTGCGGGTAGGCTCGTGCCCCTTGGTGGAGACGTTTAATAAGTTGATATATTATATAATTATTATATAGTCATGCACCTAGTGTAAAGGGCTTCAACCTACTTATAGGGTCTACGCCAATCTCAACAGGCGAAGGTGAGGTCAAGCCGAGTCCCCCACTTGTCAGTTTAAATTAGTTTAGTAGGGGTCAAGTATACGTCACCATGCGCATGCGTCGGGTCACAGTTTATTATACGGGCCGCAATTGGTGGATGGTAACCCGTATCATTAAAAAATCACCAAGATAGCTTAAACGATTTGTCAGTTTTGTGACTTCTTCGGCCGGAGGTTATGCGGCTTAATAGGTTTTTATGGCCCGTTCGTTAGTGCTATAAGGACGTGGGATATTTAGCTGTTAATATGTATTTAAAAAGTGAAGAAAAGAACGTCGTTGCTTGCTTTGTCGATTTTATTTAATCATTTTCTTTTGAATGTGCAAACAGCAATTTATATTTTTTTTGGAGATTTTTTAAGACGCTCGTATACTTTTGTTGGAAAACAACAGAATGTACATCATTCTGATCAGAAATTGTTGACCGTTGTTCAACCGATCCGACATACTCGTATTGCAAACAGTAGAGTAAATAATATATTCTTAGTCGATGGTAAAGTCGTCAAGAAGATTTTGATTACTTTCCTTTTTTATAATAATAAGTGGAAGATTCATAAAATAATATACAATAATTATTTCAGTTTAAATATTTGTAAAATACTTGTGTTGGTGAAATATTTTAAGTTTGAATTTTCAAAATGCATACTGCTCGTCGACTGCATTGCTTCAAATGTTTGTTATCCAAAGGATTATCTTTGACAGTTACGCGAACTCAGGGTCAAGATGTAATTGTTGATGTGGCTTTCCCAGAAGACATCCGAGCTATCTCCAAACACGAACTTGTAATAGTTTTTTGGAAATTCAAGCAAGCATTATTATGCTTAGTTATTTTGTTGCAACTTGACAGGCTCGGTCTCTTCCCATCGCTCTGCTGTGCGGTAAGGCCTGAGAACCACAGTGGGACTTTATGGGCTGATGATGACGGACTCTGTTGTGTATTGATCTGCCTCATGCCGTATTTCCGCCACTTATTTTTCAGCTAGCCCTCGAAATCACTGAATCGATTTTAATAGGACTTTTTCGGACATATAGCTGATTCAATAAGCTAATATAATTTAGCTACAAAGACTTGAAAGTCGCCGTTTAGTGTCGTTCTGTTCGTCTTTTATAGGTTGCACAGAGACACAGAGAGCGTGCGATAGAATTGCAGAATTTGATTCCTCCAACACTATATCCACAGATTTATAAACCTTTAGTTTATAAATCTGTGACTAGGTATCACTATCCGTAGGGAGGGGTTTCAACCTTTTTTTGTCGATACCATTTATTTGTTACAAAAAATTTGTTTCTTCCCTCATCGTCCAACTGCAAGGCAGTGGAATGCATCTAAGCATCAACCTCCCAGCATCTGTGTTTCCCGATACGTACAATGTAGGGATTTTCAAGGCAAAAGTGAATAGGCATTATTTTAGTTTGCATGAAACACCTTAGAATGCTTGCTTAGAATCCTTGCTTTCCATCAGGTGAGTTTACAATCAAACGCACTTAGGATCAACACCTTTTTTCTAAGCTTTTTCGGATGCGTATATCGTCGCGGGCAGAGCTTGTATTAAAACAATCCTGTAGTGACAAACACAACTATTAATAAACAAGACCACATAAAACATGAACGCCAGTTAATTTTAGATTAGAACAATTACAGGAAGTGCACGCGTGTTGATAACCGTCCGTCTCAATTGGGATTCATTAAAACCACAGTTTTTGATGCGAACAAATGAATACTGCTATTTTCAGAGCAAACAATTGAACTATAGTAGATATATAGAATATAACAAACCATGAGCTACATAATAATAATTATCACTTTAGTAATAAATGGTTGAAATGTCGACTATTACACCAAGGGTTCGGGTTCGATCTCCGGACGGTACAAACATTTGTGTTCATGAAAATATCTTTATGTATTGATCTGGGTGTTTTCTATGTATGTGTATGTATTTTCAAAAAAATGTGTTTAAACATGTTTATCTGTTCAATCATGTCTCATGATTTTATTTTATTTATATAGCTTTAGTACAAAATTCATAAATTATGCATACTAACTACAAAGGCGTGACGTCATAATTAAGTAGCCATTTGTATGAAGCGTTTTTGGGAACGTCCATTAATGTGTTATTAGAATTGGGAAACCTCTCTGAGTTTTTTTTCCTAATGTTTCATTATTAACATTGTCATCATTCCTATGGAAGACATTGTAGACGTGTGTATTTCAGAATCGATTTTAAATGGACAAGCGCATGGCTCATAAATCAGAAATGCAAGTACACGTGATAATGTATACTGAATATATCATACAATTAATTTAGGACCATGACGAGTTTCTCTGCAGCAAGTTTCTTGATTTCTTTATGCTGATGTTGTGACACTTATGACGACAGCTATAAGGTCCAAATTAAATTAATCAATGGTAACGGAAAATGGTACAATGATTTCCAAAGTAGCTGCTAAATCAGGGATAAAGTACCTAAGGATCATTCATCATGTCAGTTTGAAATATCAGCAGTCCAATTTCAAATTTAATAAACATTCCGAACGTTCGCGCGTTTCTTTTAAAGAATGAGACGCTCTGTTTAATGACTGATAATTCATTTATTTCTTTATTGTAAACCGAAATACTTAAAAGTATACAAAGAAAATGAAAGTACAATGCGCGGCTTTATTGCACATGGTAATTTTTTCCACGCAACCTTAGAATGACCTTAAGAGCGTCGGTGGCTCATTGGTGTCGATTGTTGCCTTTCGATCTGGAGGCTGCAGGTTCAAATCCCGCAACGTACCAGTCCTTTGGAAATTTCAAAATTATAATATTACGTTTACCCGACTCTCTTATGGTGAAGGAAAACATCGTGGGGAAACTTGCGCACGCCTGCGAATAAACTCAAAGGTCGTGCGTGAGTTCGAACAATCCGCATTGGACCCGCGTGGACGACTTAGGCCTAATCACCCTATACGGGTAGGCTCGTGCCCCTCGGTGGGGACGTTTAATGAGCTGATGATGATGATCATAGAAATATAGCGCTCTGATTCATAAAAGTTATGAGTATCAACTGATAACCACAACCAGCCTGCCCTGCATTAAAAATGTTATGCTCCTCTTTTTTCTAAAAAGCTCATAAGTGGAATAATACAAGCTTTAAAATAGTAAGTAATATATATAATGTTTTGTTTTTAATGCGATGCATCATGCGAGTCAATCATAAAATCGACTGTTTAGTATCAAAACCGTGTTTTTTTTTTGGGATAGCGGACAAATGAGCAATCTAGTGTGAACGTTTACATATTACAGTACCTGTGTTATTGTCTATGGCAGACAAATGATAGACAGACAGGCTAACGAACGGTTATTCTTATTATATTAATATAGGGTCCATGAGCATAGTTGATTGATTGCCGGCTTGACCCAAAACAACAAAATACCGGGCGTTCAATTAGTTTGAATAAAACCTTCTACTTGTACACGTGTTTTATTCACAAAAGCCGTATAATGAGAATGTTCAATTGAGATTTTAAGTTTTGAAGTGATCTGCGATAGTTTTTAATCAATAATCATAGCTAAATGTAATCGAAGACTAAATATACATTTTTTCGAATAACATGCCTATTGGTCACGTATGTCGCAGAACTGATAGCCGTTGGAGTAGAAGAGTTCTGGAGACCGCGTCTTGGCAAGCGTAGCGTAGGACGCCCTCCACCCCAATGGAACTGGAATAATGGAACTTGCGAAAGGTCGCTGGTGGAGCCTGGATGACGAAAGCGAGGGACCGCGACGTCAAACCCAAAATGGAGGAAACCTACGTCCAGCAGGGACTGCAACAGGTAGAAGAGAAGAATAGAGGAGATGTTTTTTTTATTGTATAAGTGTACAGGACGGTTTCGACGCTGCCCTGATAGTAAGTGATACGTCAGACCATGACAGAGCGGCATTAAAGGAGATCAACAACTGATAGACAGTTATTATCCTTCAATGCCGCACTGCGCCCGTCACCCGAGACAACAGATGTTAAATCTCCTATATCCGGTAATTTCACTAGCTACAGTGCCCTCATCCCGAAACACAAAAGTGCATAACACTCCTGTTTCACGGGATGATATCTGGCACTGCGGTGGTATCTACCTAGACGACTCAGTATCGAGTCTACCACCTAGTTTATTGGCAGATTGGATTGTAACGCAACATTTGGTCTTAAAGCCGCTTAAGGGAGTTTTCAACGATTACAACCTGATAAAGTAGTGTTAACGTCAGTGCCTCAATGGTGTGGACTGCTGCCTTCCTACTGGGCGCAGGGCAAATCTCGCCACGTACCAATATGATTTTGAATTTTCGAAATTATATCTCGTCTATCTGACGCTCTTAAGATGAGGGAAAACATCGTGAGGAAACCTGCGCACGCCTGCGAAGAGATTCAAAGGTTGTGCGTGAATTCGGCCAATCCGCAATGGGCCCGCGTGACGACTAAGGCCTAAAAACCCTTTACGGGTAGGCTCGTGCCCCTCGGTGGGGATGTTTAATGAGATAATGATGAAAAGTTGTCACTACCAACAGTTTCACATGCCAATTTAAAGCGTAACGCCATTAGACAGTACGAGAAATAAACAATAAATGAAACCACCTGTATCTTTAATCGATTGACTTTACGATCGAATCGATTTAAAAATACACTATAATATTATTTCATTTGAGATAAAACGCAAGATGTTAGCTGAAATTGAAAATAAAATGGACGAACACTCAAATGAATAGCTGCAAATGTGCATTCAAATGAAAGAAATCCGGTGTCTAAATGCAAGCAGTGCACTTCTGTGTACGACTCGTGGCGGCCCATACATTTAGAGGCTTAGCTTGGCAACGCGTGCATTTGTTGTTCATGATATGTGTTGCTTTTGAAATAAACACAGCTCAATTCTATGACTCTCAGGAGTCATTGCATGTTACTAGACCTTTGCAAAGAACGAGCTCTCGGTTGAGTAGGTGTTGGGAAGCTAATTTATAATATCGATATTATCGATAGGCTTATCGATTTTATAGCTTTAGCCTAACTATCGATAGTGGACTATAGGGCGGCAACACTGCCTATTGGTATGTAGGGGAAGAAAACCGGTACATGCCGGTAACTCGAAGATGTGGTCAGAGTAAGGATAATTTAATTCAATTATGTTGCCACTTAGAGTGGAAAATCTTTTTTTCATATATAAAATAATAATAATATAATAATTATTATATCCACTGTCATTCACACAGCGCCATATAGTCCCAAGTTAAGCGTGAAGCCTGTATGGTAGGTACTAAACAACGGATAAACTTACTTATATATTTTTTTAAATACATACATATTATACATAGAAAACAGGGTTGTTCATGCGCACAAATATTTGTACTGCCCGGGGATCGAACTTGGAACCTTTGGTGTAGTAGTGGACGTCTCAACCGCTACACCAAATGGTGGACCGTTCGTCAAAATAGGGAGACTAAACGAGCATGCGGCTCACCTGATGGAAAGTGTCACCGCCGTCCATGAACATTTGCAACAGCTGATGTCACAGGGATGTGTTGCCGGCCCTTTATATAAGAATACGCTCTCTTTTTGAAGGACACCAGGTCATATCGTTCCGGAAACGTTTCCAATAGTAACTGATTCCAATGATGAGTACGTGGCAGAAAATGTCGACCAAATCGAACCGTCGAATATCTCCAGGTATCCAGAATGGTGTGTGTAACGCAAAACTTTACAATGTTTAAGGAACATGAATAATTCTTGATGTTGCTATACAAATATTTCGATGTAAAGTATGTAGTTTTTTTAGAGCGTCGGTGGCTCAGTGGTGTGGACTGTCGCCTTCCTACCGGGAGGTGGGGTTCAAAATCCCGACACGTCCAATGTATTTTCGAATTTCGAAAAATATATGTACGTTATCCGACGCTCTTACGGTGAAGGAAAACATCTGAGAAACCTTCATGCACGCCTGCGAAGAGATTCGAAGAGTGTGTGTGAAGTCGTCCAATCCGCACTGGCCCGCCGGACGACTAAGGCCTTAATCACCCTATACGGTAGCTCGTGCCCCTCGGTGGGACGTTTAATGAGCTGATGATGATGATGATGTTTTGAATTAATTATACTACATTGAGAGCGTCGGTGGCTCAATGGTGTGGACTGTCGCCTTCCTACCAGGAGGGCTGAGGTTCAAATCCCGACACATACCAATTGTTTTAAAAATTTTCGAAAATATATGTACGTTATCTGACGCTCTTACGGTGAAGGAAAACATCGTGAGGAAACCTTCATGCGCGCCTGCGAAGAGATTCAAAGGTTGTGTGTGAAGTCGTCCAATCCTCATTGGGCCCGCGTGGACGACTTAGGCCTAATCACCCTATACGGGTAGGCTCGTGACCCTCGGTGGGGACGTTTAATGAGCTGATGATGATGATGATAATACTACATTGGTTAAAACTCATGAAGGTAACTGCTTACACGGAGCCCTTATGTAAGAGGTTTTATTTTTGAAAAGTAGCACTAATTTTATTTAAATTAATGATTTCGTTTACTGTTTAAAGAACCCTTTTTAAGATTATCCCGATTACAAAATTCCTCAACTTAATACATACGTGTGCTTTTACACTAATTAGATTAATTATACATTCGCCTGCTGCAGCTTTAATTAACTGAGAATAACTTATTAAGTAACATTTTTGGAGGCCTTATATGAGAATTTAGGATACAACTTTTTAACTTAATGCCAGGTTCGGATTTAAACTGGTTCCGCCCCTGGGGCACTGGAGAAATTGCCGCCCATGTCAATTTATATAACAAGTAACTAAATTATTATTTTTCAAGTTCTGAATTAATTTATTTAGGAGTTTATTATAACGCGTGATTTCAATTACCATTGAATAATTATTATTATTCTTCTTAGTTAAAGGTGTGTTCCGAACCGGTAATAGCTTCATTTGACATTCATAAGTGCCTTCCTTAAACTGAATAAATGATATTTGAATTTATTGAATCGGGAAATTCTAATAAACCTATTTTATTTCTTGTTTTCCAAATTTTGCCGCTTACGCTCTCTCTCGTAGTTGAAATTCAGCAAATTATTCTGTAATTTGTAACCGGATTTAGTGTGGAATTTCTGTTACAAATAGGCACAAAAGTTTATAATATGAAAACAATCCTCAAACTTTCGTCATAATTCTGAGTCAGTCTTCCAAGATACGTTTGATAGTGGGCATTGAATTCTCAGAACACAATACTCATTCGACCATCAACCTAACATTAAAGATGATTGTGATGATTTTCAGGAAATGATGGATATACTTTGTATAAGGAAAACTGATGATTTAAAATTAAATCAGGAAAATATATACAAATAATGCAATGTGAACATGAACATAATATTGTGCTTAGTGTACAAAATTTTATTCGATATGGACAAAAAACATATTTTACAACAGAAACAACTGGGACAAGCTAATGCATTTATAATAAGTTTTGGCAAAAACATGAAAATTATATTATACAAAAACATTTACACTAATGTTTTTATATAATATACATAATATAATATACAATAATACAGAAAACATTTAGACTAATACAAACTGATATCTCCATGCACACAAATGTTTCCGCCCAGGAATCCAACCTAGAATCCTTTGTGTAATGGTCTGTCGTAATAGCAAACTCCGTGTCTAGTTCTTTATAACCATAAAAGATCCAAGCATTCCGAATTCTTTAAGCAACATCATTATTATGTGTAATGAATGTACTATCTATAAATTACTAAACTAATAAATCTTATTTTTATCGAGTACACTGTCTAATTGATGAACAGTTTGAAAGATTCTGACGTCAGAGTTTCTTAACCACGTTACTTTGAGATGGTTAAATGAAACCATCGTTAAGTTTTTTTTCTCAATAGTAAAGTGCTAGAAATTAGTCTGCTACCTTACTTTATTTAAGTTTATGCGCAGAAGGAGATTAAGTATGATTTTTTTGCAAAATGCCGTTGCACTTTCGCCTTGAATTTATTGAGACGTATTTGGAGTTCCTTACTAGTAGCTAAGTGGCAGGAAACGGAACCCTTAGAGATTCATTATGTCTGTCTGTTTGTCCCTATATCACACCCTCTTTTCTTGGAAACACTTTGAACTAAGTATTCTGTTGAAACTGTGAGTTCTGAACCACATTAAAGCTTACACAAGGATTTTAAAAATATTTTTTTTGAGATTTTAGGTAGATGAACTAAGTAAAGATGGAATCCCAAGCAAAAGGGAGAGGATGTTCGAGTCTCTGCAGCTTTACTTCAACTTGTGCAGGTTACCAATAACATCATAGTGGACAGAACCAAAACGATCGCTAGCACTCTCTCGGATCTATTAATTGTAG
>PQWD01000442.1:62575-108451 GCA_019425675.1 Leucinodes orbonalis
CCAGCCTCCACCAGCGACCTTTCGCAAGTCGTCGGTCCATCAGGCCGGAGGGCGTCCAACGCTACGCTTGCCAAGACGTGGTCTCCACTCCAGAACTCGTCTGCTCCAAAGGCCATCGATTCTGCGACAAACGTGACCAGCCCACTGCCACTTCAACTTGCTGATCCAGCGGGCTATGTCGGTAACTTTAGTTCTTTTACGGATTAAATCATTTCTGATCTTATCCCTAAGAGAGACCCCGAGCATAGCTCGCTCCATTGCGCGTTGAGTGACTTTGAACTTGTGAACCAATCCCGCAGTCAGTGTCCATATCTCAGCTGCGTATGTTAGCACGGGTAGGACGCATTGCTCAAAGACTTTCGTCTTTTAGCATTTCGTCTTTGTAGTAGGTGCATATAGCTTTTAGGGACTAAGCCTGCTTATCGTGCATCCTGTTGAACAGCGAACAGTCCGACTCGTTATCTCTCTTCATTAGGCCTGAGATCAAATCGACCGATTATATAGGGTAGGTACTACGAGCATCTATTCATAGTACATTTATAATAATATTAATCTTTATTTGCATAAGACATGGTATAAAAGTTATTAACAATAGTTATACCAGAACATTATTGTTTTGACAAATAGTCATAGCATGCAGAATAATTCAAATCACCTACTACTAAATATTTCAAATTCAAGAAATTATTTATATTATAGAAATTGTGCATGTTAGGCCACGTAAATATATTTTAAAATCTTACATAGAAATAAATAGTTATATATACATACATATTATACATAGAAAATGGGTGTTTTCTTAACCATTACAAACCGACATGTTCATGCACACAAATGTTTGTACTGCCCGGTGATCGAACCCGCAACACCAAATGGGTCGTCAAAAACCCATTAACATAAAAAATTAGTACAATATTTATTTGGTGACATGTAGGTATGATCACACACACAAAGGTTTTGTATGAAATACGATATACATCAAAACTACACATACAAATAGCCGTCTAGGGTTGTTCCACAGACATCCGAATATACAATTAGACTGGACAAGCCGCCAAGTTTATAGGCAGTCCCAGTGACGCAATTTCTTTTCGGTTCTTACCTGTGAAAAGTTATTATATTTCTTGGTAAATTTACTGATTCATTGCGATGATGGCATGTTACAATTGCACAGGATAGCATTTTGGGAAAAAACGGTAATTTCTTCTAATATTCGTACGTCTTGACTCGTCTCACAGAGCGTAAACTGGCAGCCTGTGTATGCTCGTTGAGCTTACATTTGTCGCACTTAAAAACGCGGCTTGCCCCATCTCCTGTATTGGGAGATCTGTGGGTTGTTCTATAATTTATCAATCAATATAGTAATAATACTTCATCACACCACGAAACATTACACAGCAAACAAATTCCACGCGACCGAAGTCGTGAGAAAAGTAGTTCCATCTTTTGTTATAAACATGTCCTCGACAAGAAAAACAACATTATTTCAGTGACTCAGATCGACGTAGGTAACTTAGTAATGTTTTTAGCATATCCACCATATAATTTTGTCCATAAATTCACCCGACATGCTGACTGTACATGAACCGCGATTTATCAACAAGCCCTTAAAAGTATAATTATTCGTTAAAATTCAAAGGAAACCTGCATTATACAACATTATCGTAAATATTTATTGGTGCCGCCATTCAATACGTTACTCCATTGGCCCATCTATCAAGCGATCACTCGTAAGTCAAAATGCATCCGATGACTAAAATGACCTAACTCAAAATTATAAACAAATTAAGTCAATCCGTATACAGCAAAAACTGAGTGCAATTAAATTCTATGACGCATGTGTTTACTGTTTAGGTACTATTTAACTATGTTGAAGAAAAATAAATAAATAAAACATGGGTACACTGTTTTTTAGACCCAAGACTTAGTCAAACGCAAGTCATCACATTAAACACATAAATAAATGAAAAACTCGATCCAGACCAAAACAAAAAAAATCATTATGCTTTTTCATATATTCAATAATATTGTTAAACATTAAGAATTAGTTGCATTTATTAAATGAAAATCATGTTTATTATTTGATTTATTATTCAAAGACATAAAATTCTGTTTCCTAGGCTAAGTCAACCTGAAAAAAATTAAGGTATCGTGTTTTTCCGATTTGTTTCTAATTATAAATATGGACTTTGTTACTGGTTTACGTCCGCATCTATTATTATCTTCATTATTAAAATAGAGAGTAAAACAGAAATAGTTTATCATGTCCCACGAATTTTTTTTTACTTACGTCACTTTCCAAACGTGCTTTAAGTTTTTTAATGAAAAGGCAAAATCTCAGAGCGTGCCCTTCGCACTTATCGATGGAGAGAACATCGTAAATTTTTAATAAGCATGTCGTATGGGTGTGGTGCTGATATCCCATTGTGCAGACAATAGAGAAAACATTTCGAATCAAGATAGCGTAAATTAAACTGATTGACCTGGTTAATACTCTATAGTTAATAGCTTAGGACGTCGTGTTGAAGGGTACAAGCTATGAAGATGTTGGGCCTTAATCCACCACGCGAGCCCAATAGAGATTTGACAATTTCCTTTCTCAGATAAAAGCAAACACGCTTAACTTAGCATTAGCCTGTTATATGGATAAAAATACTTATAAATGTACTTCTTTTTGTAAATACGTACATATATATAAAGAGCGTCGGTGGCTCAGTGGTGTGGACTGTCGCCTTCCTACCGGGAGGGCTGAGGTTCAAATCCCGACACGTACCAATGTATTTTCGAATTTTTGAAAATATATGTACGTTATCCGACGCTCTTACGGTGAAGGAAAACATCGTGAGGAAACCTTCATGCTCGCCTGCGAAGAGATTGTGTGTGAAGGTGAAGGTTGTGTGTGAAGTCGTCCAATCCGCACTGGGCCCGCGTGGACAACTAAGGCCTAATCACCCTATACGGGTAGGCTCGTGCCCCTCGGTGGGGACGTTAAATGAGCTGATGATGATGATGATGATGATGGTACATATATATAGCATCCAGACCATTACAAGCACACATTTTCATGCACACAATTTGTTTGTATTACCCGAGTATCGAACCCGGAACACTTGGTGTAACAATTGGTGTCTCAGCCATCACATCAGATGGGTAGTCGATATTAAATAGGGGATGACTATATAACCTTTATCGAGGTCTACGTCCTCGAACACCTTTTGATGCAGTCGTTGCACTTTTGAGTTATAGAACAAGAAGCTAATGACCATAGAGTTCAGAATGATATTTAAAAGTAACTCTAATTCAAGTAATCATTCAATTAACAAGCTTCTTGCATACAATGATCGATGCGGTGGCTAAATAGCTAATGTATTTTTTTACCGAATAACCTGTTGTTTACAAAAGGACTTTACGAGTACGCGATAAAGTCATAAATAACATGCTCTTAATAAATGTAACAGATTTAGCTGTATAAGACACAGTTCGTCAAAAATGATCCCTATTTGTGAACATGGAAAGTTGTGATTTGCCCGCATTAACACTTCAGTTGTCAATGCAACATTGTTGCAAATTACTTGGCGATGCGCCTACGTCATTACTCGAGCAATTATGTTATGAACAAAACAATAGTATGGCTTCCCTCTCAATTAAATAATGATTACAGAGGTGTGGGAGTGTTGGGGTGTCAGTCGTTTTGCACATTCACAAATTGCAACCGGTATTGGCAATCACGTATTGGAAAGACTGCGAGGACAGCAGGCGATTTGTTACTTTGTCTCGAAGGTGACATGTCAGAATTTCTTTTGAGTTGGTTGGAGCTGGTTGTCTATAGAAGTGTTGATGTGACTTATCATGTGTCATAATTTATATTTTTAGAGTATTTGTAATGTAATGTGTTTTTGTTTTAGTTTTTTTTTTAAATGGAGAGACTTTTGTTTGGTACGGACTGCGATAGGTTAAAAGTTTTCGTGTTTGACTCACATTTTTATGTACATAAATCATAGCCCAAATAAACAATAGAGAAAGCTGTAGATCATACTTCATAAAGTTCAAATAATGACCTTAACGTCTATCTATATCCAAAAATTGTTACATTTGTTTTTAATAATTTAAATCGTTTTCCAAAATGAAAAATACACATAATGTGAACACAAGACACAAAGAATTACTACAATTACCGTATTCCAGAGTAAAATTATTAAATACTAGTCCATACTATATGGCCATCAAAATATTCAATAAATTACCCTTAGATATTAAACAAGCAAAAAATTATACCGAATTTAATACAAAATTAAAGCAATTTTTAATAAATGCATGCTTTTATAACTTGGAGGAGTATTTCAGCAACAAAAGACCTAAAACTTTTTATAGTGCCCATTATAGCTTTTTGGAATAATTATATAAATAATAAATAAATTATAAAATATGTAAGATATCTACCAACTTAAAAATGATTTCGTTTACTCAATATAAAATATTTATATAAACACTTATACTACTATGTCCAATTAATATGTAAAATAATATTAAATGTAGCCTTAGTTTTAAATACCTAACAAATGTTGCAATGCCCTGACAGGTCATGTTGAGAAACCTGTACTAATATTATAAGACCATTGTTAACCAACATGCGCAATAAATGAATATGAATATGAAATACTTTTTTAAGATTTTTTTATGAGGTGGATTTATGTAATCATCTTCATAAACAATTTAGCCATATAGTCTTCTGCTAGAATCCCTATCGCTACTCTCAACTGCAAAGTTTTTAGTATATATGTTAATTAGTTCGCGAAGTCGTTTTTTTACCATCTCCCTAAATTGATATTTGGGTGACGACTTGGTAACTCTTCCCTTAAACTTCTTCTTAACGGGTTTCAGCTCGTTAGTAGTGAGTATTTTGGGCCTCGATTGAGCACAAGTACCGTGCTAAAAGTTAAAAAGCGACTTAAAGTATTAACATCACAAGATATACCATTTTCTTAATCACTTGTGTAAATAGACGACCCATTTGGTGTAGCGGTTGAGACGTCGGCTGAAACACCAAGGGTTTCGGGTTCAATCCCCGGGCAGTACAAACATTTGTGTGCATGAACATGTCTGTTTGTAATGGTCTGGGTGTTTTCTATGTATAATATGTATGTATTATTAAATGATTCTTTAAGTTTAAATAACATTGATTATTGGATTAAATCTCAGTGTTACAATATGACTGTTTCCCGTGTACAATGCTAATGTCAAGAGAGCGATATTAGTGACGTGACATCACTCTTCAATTGACTAGGGATGGGTAGCGTTGGTCGTTTCTTTTCCATCTAACAATATTTACAAAAAAAAGGTAAAGTATGTTTGTCAGTTGTTTATTACCCATAAAACAGGCTTCACGCTTAACTTGGGGCTAAATGGCGATGTTTATTTATTTAAATAGGCGATAGTTGCAACATACCACAAGAAACTCTAAAAGTTCAACATTTATTACATTTTAAAAAAGTTTACACTTTATTAATTAAGGTCGAAGTCACCTTTTAAGCAAGTATATGAGAACCTAAGCATTGAATACAGAATATTGACGAGGGCAGTGTAGCTAGGTAAATTGCCGGTTATAGGAGAGCTTCCATCTGTTATCTCAAGTGAGGGACGCAGAGCTGTGTTGACGGAAAAAAATGAGTTTCTACTGATATAAATTTCTTCAATACTGCTTCTGTCATTGTCAGGCATATCACTAACCACCAGTTGAGCGCATTGAACGTCCCGTTCACTTATGACATAATACAAACTTGTGGAAACGACACGCTGAAGCAGGCAAAAAGTAAATTATAAAAGGTTATTATAAAGATTAAAAAGCGGACAATCGCTCTTTTTAACCCGCTTCAATGAAAACTACTTACTTGTCTACACCGAAGGGTTCTGCCTGGCATCCAATACTGAATATAATTCAATTATTAAAAATAAATTATGTATCATTATGGGATAAATAGAGATAGATACATTTCTTTATTGTACACATAAAACATGTTAATCATACAGGAATTGAGGAAAAATGCAATTTATCGCATAGACCGATTTCTTCCGGACAACCTCACAATAATAGGAAATAACAAACGAGGAAAGGATAAAGGTACTCGTATGTACGCAATAATATCAGATATCATCATCATCATATCAGCCATATGATGAACCTATGTTCAGCAGGGGAGGCCTATGCCTCCCCCAATAACTTCCACTCCAAACGGTGGGAAGCTATCTGAATCCAACAACCAACAACCTTCCTCAGGTCATCTGTCTATCTTGTGGGCGGCCGTTCTACGCTGCGCGTGTCGGTACGCGGTCTCCATTCACAAACTTTTCAGCCTAACGCGATACAAATGATATAAATGTAATGTTTTACTCGTTAATATACGAGTAGGTGGATCCAGCCTACATCTTTCAGTATTCAAACGACTTAACCGTTGATCTTAAAATCTAATCGTGAATAGCACAGACAACATATTGTCCTGAGCACCAATTCAAATAAAATATCCACTGACATTCACACAACACCATCATCATCATCAGCTCATTAAACGTCCCCACCGAGGGGCACGAGCCTACCCGTATAGGGTGATTAGGCTTTAGTCGTCCACGCGGGCCCAGTGCGGATTGGACGACTTCACACACAACCTTCGAATCTCTTCGCAGGCGTGCATGAAGGTTTCCTCACGATGTTTTACTTCACCGTAAGAGCGTCGGATAACGTACATATATTTTCGAAAATTCGAAAACACATTGGTACGTCTCGGGATTTGAACTTCAGCCCTCCCGGTAGAAAGGCGACAGTCCACACCATTGAGCCACCGACGCTCTCATTCCATCATCTAGCACCCTAGTGGTCACACAACACCATCTAGCCCCAAGTTAAGCATGAAACCTGTATTATGGGTACTAAACAACGGATAAACTTACTTACATACATTTTTTTTTGTAAATACATACATATTATACAGAAAACACTTAAACCATTACAAACAGACATGTTCATGCATACAAATAACTTTATAGCATAGGGAAACTCACCACAAGTATATGCGGTTTTCCCAGTTTTGTTAAGGGATTGCATCACTTCATTGTCTAAAATAAAAGTTGATTCATGCTTCAGAGGGCGTGTTGTTAACACCCGCCAATTCGTATTCTAGTGGTTCAAGTCCCATAAGGACACAAGCATGGGACACACCCCTTCCATGGCCCACCGGCCGGAAGGACCTAGGTTTGTAACACTAAACTTTGAAATATATTATATTCTGATTCTGATTCTCAAATTCCCCATAACCTTAGGCTGTACTCTGCAGTAATATGTTATAGGTTGATAATGATGATGAGTATGATGATGAGTATGATAATGAAAAACTTAAGGAACCCTAAACCGCAAAAAATACTTGTAAATGATGCTCTCTTGTCTAGGATATAATAAATATCTACTGACATTCACACAGCGTCATCTAGCCCAAGTTAAGCGTGAAGCCTGTAGTATGGGTACTAAACAATGGGTACACTTACTTATATATATATATTTGTAAATACATGTATTTTACATAGAAAACACCTAGACCAATACAAACAGACATGTGCATGCACACTAATGCTTGTACTGCCCGGGAATCGAACCCGAAAACCTTGGTGTAGTAGCCGACGTCTCGACCATTACACCACCTGGGTCGTCATAATATCGTCACAATCATCTGTCGCTTTTTGCTTCCCAAACTCAAGAAATTCAATCTTTTCGCGAAACAAATTGCCTTTTTTTGTTTCTTGTCCAACAGCGGAATGACTTTGATTAAGATCACCTTTTCGATATGAGCCAACGTTCTTATTTTAGAAATGAAGTGGAATCCTATTAAAAGATTTTTCGAAAACGTTGAATTCGCTTTAAATTTTCAATATTTTTTTATCTAAATCTGTTTAATCGTTATGTTTCGTTACTCACAGTTGTCATTTTAGGCGTTGATTTTTACGCCAGGTAATTTGTTATCTAGACTGGACAATCATTGAATTAAGTATCGACAAGTCATGACTAATCCTTTCCATATCATCACATGCAAAAAATCAGGGATAGGTGCTTCTTCAAAACAAATACGTGTTTGGTATCATCATAGCACAAAGGTAATCCGTACTCACCATTCCTAGCTAACAACGATGTGAATGTTTTTGGCTGACTAAAAATTCTCAATATTTTTTTGTGTTTAATTATTTTGTCTCAATTTAGGTCCATACAAATACTTTAAAGATTAGTTATGTTATCTATCATTAGTTCGGATTATTGTATTCTTTCAAATTTACCATCATCCCAAAAATCGGCAATGTTAATATTTCAAAATATTCCTTCAACTCAATCATCTAAAATTTCTGCCCACGTTCCATTCAAGAAAAAGTTATGTGCAGGTACGTTTTAAGGGATTAAAATTCCACAATTAACAATGTCCGCCTTCCATGTCCATTTTGATTACGCTTCCTCAGGGACTCTGATGACAAGATAGACGGAAATACGACCGCCTGGACTTATGCGACGCACCTCTGCTTCGACAATTTGGCGCTTTTATGTAAAATAACGTAAGTACATATTTTGTAAAGTCGAGCTTAAAGTGGTTTAGGATTCTCGACATTGTAATTGACTGTGTGTAGCGTTGATAGTCATGATTAGCTAATAAATTTCAATAGTTTTCTTCTTACGACTATATAAAAGACCATATTCATTAGAAACTCTGTTGAAGTGGCGACCTAATTAGGTTGTGATGAAAAAATAATCGACATGGGTCCAGTGTGAATTGGCACACACAACCTTCGAATCTCTTAGTAGGCGTGCGCAGGTTTCCTTACGATGTTTTACTTCACCATAAAGAGCGTCGGATAAACGTACATAGCTTAAAAAAATCGAAAAGAATATTCGAACCTGCACCATCTACACCGGAAGACAACAGTTCATACCAATGAACCACCGAAGCTCACAAACAAATTAAAAGTACCTACCTTTCCAGCTCGACTTTATAGATTCGTGACTTAAGTCAATTTGCGTTTGAACGTGGAATTTAAAACGCGCCCCGACAGACATAAGTCATCCTCGCTCATTATAATGAACTTTCATATGTGATTGCGATAAGATAAGACAGTGCAAGCCTTTGCGGCTTGTCGCCCACTGACTTTGAAGAGATACAAACCTTATATCGCTTCGGATAAGTTTCGGTTTGGCGTGTAATTTAGAAATGCCGGTGACATTTAATTTAATTTTGGAAAATATTTTTTTAAGGAACACAAACATTGTAAAAACTTTAAGTAAAGAAATACTGTCATGTTTAAACAAGTAAATGGCTGGCGGTAACATTTAAGAATGGTGACACATACGTTTCTTTTGAATTAAGTAAACAGAAATTGCGCGTTTTCTTGAAAACGACAAATTATCACTTGTTATTGCTTACTCACATGCTAAGGAATATTTTGCGCTAACCTATTTTTGTTATGATAACGTGCATTTTTGCAACATTTTATATGATTCTGGATTCTTTTGTTGTAATAATCTCTAAGTTACATTAAATTTATATCCCGATGTGCGTACCGTCAAAATCGTAGCGGTTGTAGGGCAATTGGCAAAACTATCATGAGTTAAGTAATACTTGCCTTCAACACTGCTTGTGTAATGGACAGGTCGAGTGTCACTTAACACCAGGTAAGCGTTCTGGTCGTCTCGTTAATTTCAAAATAAATTATATTTTAATTTCATATCCGTCTGTGGCTGAGCAGGTAAAAACCCCGCCAAGTACCAATGTCATTTCGAGGCTCGTGCCTCTCGGTGGGGACGTATAGTGAGCTGATAATGATGACGATGAGACAGTCCTCATTACTCATTTCGAACGAAGGAGCAGACGGTTCACCTGATGTTAATAGTACTGCCACCCATGAACTTTCGGTACCCCGAAAGCGCATCGAGTGCCAACCTTTATAATAGGTGGGGGTAAATGGTAAGGGGAGGGGAAGGGGAGCTTTCAGACCTCCATTTAGCCTTTGAAAATAATATACACAAGTCAGTCCAAGGCAGTCAGTCCAGTCGAGCAGACACACGATGCATTTTGAATTAAAAATTTGAGTGCATTTGACTGCTATCTCACCTGATGGAAAGTGATGATGTAGCAAGCAATTACAAATAATGCCTATTTACCTTGATAACCTCTAAATTGTGTATCGGGAAACACAAATGCAAGAAGGACATTCCACTGCCATGCAAATCAGACGATGAATAAAGAACTGAACTTTTTTTCGAATGGATGGTAAATCGACAACGAAGTAGTGGAACCCCTCCCTGTAACGAATTGTCCGTTAATGAAATGGTTCATGCCGAAACCAAACTGGACGAAAGTATCCAGGTGCTTATTTCAAGCCTAAAAAACGAACTTCTCTTTAACTTTGACATTTCTTTCACCCCACTGGGATTCAAACGTGGGTCAGTCTATTATTATTTCCGCATATCTTTATCGCTAATAGTATAGTGATGTCCTTAATGGGTATGATCAAGTGTAATTAATCATAAACCACGCCCATCACGTCGACAAGTCGCGTGACCGACCACTCGGTTAGTAATCGCCAGCTCTTTGTTAGATATTATTATCGGTTAGTTTTAGCATCTGTCAAAATGGAATTATGCACAAACAACTTTCAGTGCACGCGACAAGGGCGATGATCGCGTGGCGGTGTTGCGAAGATTGTATCACTAAATACTTGTGTGGCCAACCTATCTACAGGTATATAATTAGTACCCAACAGAATAAACATTAAAACACAGTGCTTTTAATGTCATACACGCGGCTGTGTTGCGAAGATCTGTGCTGAAGGTTTCATTTGTAAGTGGATTTTTAATGTTAAAAAGTGTACAGGACGGTCAGACGCTCATATGATGGTAAGTGACACGCCTGATCATGACAAAGCGGCATTGAAGGAAACCAACAAACTGATAGACAGTTATTATTCTCCATCAATGCCGCACTGCGCCCGTCATCCGAGACAACAGATGTAAGGTCTTTTATACCGGTAATTTTACTAGCTATCGTGCCCTCAACCCAAAACACAGAAGTGCAAAACAAGCACTTCTATTTCACGAGACGATATCTGGCACTGCTTTAGACGACTCAGTACCGAGTCTACCACCTAGTAAACATTTTTATTTGGAAGACATCGTGGAAACTTTGTATTGGTCTCTTTTCAGATAGATTAGAAACACATACCTATAGAGTAAGGAAGACAGACATTATTCGGTAACCAGGCCTGTATGTTGAGTTAAGAAGATGTTGTATTCTTAGGTTTTTATGTTTAGATTTTGGCCATTGTTTTAAATTCTAAGTTACATAAGTAATTGTTATTAATGTGCTGCCCCCTCAGGATTGGCATTGCTTAGTATGAGGTCTGAGTCTGTCTGATTGTGCTGTGCCCGACAGGGTCCATATTGATACATGTTTGTTATAATTATACCAACCTATAAACATATGGAAAAGCAATAAAGAATTGAATTGAATTGAGGGTCAGAGAATGTAGTTATAATGCCTGTGTATTTTTTTGAGAATAAATATTTACTTTACTCTATGCCCAATAGTGATCGGGGATCTGGTCCACCCATAATTATTGTACCAGCTTGGGTTACGTCCAAAGCCCCCTAATATTGATTGTTATTCGGGTAGGCCTTTGTCATGCTATGAACTTTGTATATCTGTAGATGAGTACTATTAAAACACACTTCTATTTTACTACAGATGCTATGTAGTAGTTCTACAAGATTTATTTTCAATCAAGTAGATGTCCATATATGATCGTATTTTGCAGAACCGATGACTGTTCGAGCTGACAAGTTCACGAGTGGCAAGCGTAGCGTAGGATGCCTGCCAACCAGATGGACCAACGACTTGAGAAAAAAGGTGTATTGATTAGGAAGGTGGAGGACGGA
Source organism: Leucinodes orbonalis (assembly GCA_019425675.1). Classification (NCBI taxonomy): domain Eukaryota; kingdom Metazoa; phylum Arthropoda; class Insecta; order Lepidoptera; family Crambidae; genus Leucinodes; species Leucinodes orbonalis. The sequence goes on from PQWD01000442.1 coordinate 74,532, forward strand.
TCTGGCGCACAGTGAGCGAGACCTATGTCCAGCGGTGGACTGCGATATGTCAAATAGAAAAGTGATACTTCCGTACCTAATTTCTTAAATTAGTGGGTTGTGTTTTGGTTTTAAAAAATCTTATTCTTGAACGATGAAATAAATGTCGAATAATTCCTTATTGAAAAGAAAAACTTGCAACGATTGTCACTCCCGCGCAGCGCCGTCGGTCATGTCATTAATTTGACAGTTGCCCGCTCTTTTCAAAAAATATCTTTTCTTACTAACTAATGTCACAAAATACATCATGTCATTAGTGATCTTTTTACTACTTTCAATCTTACGAAGCGTATATGAATTAAATATTACAGCGTACCTACTAAAGATATTAAAAACAAAGGACTAATACAATATTTGTGAAGAAAAAGTTTAATTATTTAAAATAAATATTGAGTACACTAATAAAAAATAAGAAACTTCCAGAACGGAGAAGAACGAATGCAAAAGTTAAATTTAGGGACAAAAAAACAATACTTGATAATTGTATATATAGGCCATGTGCATATTAATTTTGGTAATTCGTTCTGAAATAGTATTAAAACTTTGAATTTTTTCTTGAATGAAAGGTGCAAAACATTCTTCCAAAATTGGGGACCCCCGAAGTTGAAGAGAATCATTTTTTAATACTTGTGTATTGGGAGCAAAAACATTAAAATCATTAACTATTGAGGTTGCGTCACCATAAGAGTCTTGAATGTATAATTCACATTTGGAAATATTAAAATCTAAACCAATTTTGTTAAAATTTTCTATCAGAAACTGTAAATCGGACAGAACAGTATAAGGATCCCCACCAAGGCAACCATCATCCAAGTACCCAATGTTTAATTTTGAATTTAGGTTATTTATAAAAGGATGTATGGCAAGGCCAAAAATAGCTGGACCCAGAGGATCGCCTTGCTGACACCCTACAGCTGAATCGATAACATCATCTCTGTACATCAATTTGCTAGGAGGGCTGTAACATTGCCACAAAAAGTTGTATATAGAAGGTGTCATTGATTTTACTTGTGTCAACATGGTGCTCCTGTCAACTGAGTTAAAAGCATTTTTTTAATCTACCTTTAATATAATATCTTTGGGGTTATATTTTTAAAAAGTACGGACGGAATCATTAGGGGAGGCCTTCGTTCAGCAGTGGACATAATTAGGCTGTAATGATGATGATGATGACGGACGGAATGTGTTGCGGCTTCGCACCCACCTTTGATTCCAAACCCAACTTGAGTTGGTTCAAAATAAGCAGAAAGGTTACCAGAAATCGCTTTAACACAAACGCTTGGCTGCTGAACGTCGAAAAGTGGAACCAACTGCTGTAGGCCGAATACCACCATCTTTTTTTTTAAGCGCACATAGGTTTGCACCATATAAAACACTTAGAAAAGCGATGTTTACTCTACCTGATAGCATCAGGTTAATAAGATCTACCAATGCCTTCAGCAGGGTAATACCTACATCGCCACTAGAAGCACTTACAAGATCTTTTAAATGTTATGGTGTAAGTCCATCCATACCACCAGCGGTACCACTGCGGAAGGAATTGATAGCTCCAAATATACTATCGGCGTTTGTCTGCAGAAGAGAAAAATTGTTATCGGGGGCATTTTGATTATTTATGTTGGTAATTGAAGGAGCATGTTTACTTTTCAAAGCCGAGAGGGTTTCGGGAGAAACAGGTGCAATGGAATCATCGGAGAACAAAAGCCGAGCAGCGCCTTTTAAATCCCCATCACTGACCTTTGTTTCGATGTTATGGAAATTGGTCTTTTATTGGATAATCAGAAGACGAGTGATGACGGTTCGAAGATTAAAATTGGAGAGATAAGTGCAATTTTCTTTAATTTTATTGGTCAATGATACATGGGTATTGTTTAATGTTTTATCGATGTGAAGGGTTTTGTATGAAAAAGTAAAAAGTTGCTCCCAAGCCTCTAAGGTATTTTCAGTAACAACTTTCGAAATTTTATCAGCAAGTGATTTGCAACCACATGCCGGGCACTCTTGGAATTCGTTTCAAAATTGGGTAATTATGCTTTAAAAAAGATAAACGTTTCCAGAAAGGAAAATTAGAAGATACAGTCGTGTGTTGTGATGATGTAGAAACGGGAAGATCATCTTCAAGATTTATATTTATATGTATTCTACTTACATGAATTTTGAAACCCCTGTGTCCCTGAAAGTAGCGGGGATGGGCACAGTGAGGACAACGAATAAGGTACTCCGATGATTCTCTTGTCGTATTGGAAAGCTACTGCACAGCTATACTAGGTGACAAGTCCATAAAATATACTAAATTAATACACTATCTTAAAAATTAAAAATAATAATAATAATCGAGTAATAAAAACACAACGAAAAAATGGTGAAATCTAAAAGTTTTTATCGAAATCAACACCAGGGGAGAATTGTCAGGGAGAGGGCTCCTCAGCTAAATCTTCCTGAGGACTGATGCGCCACCTCCTTTTCTCCTTTTATCACTGTTAAAGGCGCATTATTTCCAAACGTTTCCGTTATTATAATTCTTTCATAATATTGTCGGGTCCAAACAAACTCTTCAGCTTTATAATACAGGTAAGTAAGTAAATGAATTATTAAACAATTTCTACCTGGCAAAACATTTTTTTTAGCTTTTAATACAATCTAAATCCTATGAACTAAAGAGTACATAATAAAAGTTTTAGAAACAAAGAAGTTTATAATACAGGTAAGTAAGATGTTTGTTTGGCTCCGACATCAAAATTATGAATGAATTATTTAAACATTTCTACCTGGCTAAAAATTTATTTTTAGCTTTTTAGTTTGAAGTCGGTACTTTTTTGTTGAAAATTATACTACTTAAACTGCTTTGTAAACTTGTAAATGTGTCTTCTGTCATTCTAATTATGTTTGACGTTGAAACACAAGACGGACAAGAAAACTGACGTAACGGTCGGGAATAGTTAAATGTAATCTAATTAGTGAGTCCTTTGAGTTCGTTTCTGCCAAAATTATAGTTGTCCATTTAACGGGGCTTCGTAGGAACTTCCAAAAAAGTTTTGTAACTTAAGATAAGTCGTTACTAATTCCAATAAAATTGCTACAGTTACTTTGATTTATTACGAGTAAAAGTTAAACTGATGACAGATTTAAATTACGAATTACTGGTGATATGAGATAACTCATTAAATGACAAATTTAGGAAATTTAAGACCAAGACAAATTCACCCCACAAAATGTACTTTGACCCGTCGCATATCACTGCTTGATATAGAAAGAAAGAAAATTTTATTTGGCACCCAGAGAGAAAAGTACATGAGCACTAATAGCTCGGCATATAACCAAGAATTACCCCATTAGACCGGGTAAAAAGAAAGACAGGATGTTTGTGGGATTTCTTCATGTAGCCGAAAACCTTTGGCCCGTTTCCCCGTTTTGGTCTCCGCATTTTGCGCCAGATGTCCCGGTCTTCTGCTTTTCTCATCCAGCCTCCACCAGTGTTCTTTCGCAAGTCGTCGGTCCATTGGGACGGAGGGCGTCCAACGCTACGCTTGCCGAGACGCGGTCTCCACTCCAGAACTCGTCTTGCTCGTTTGGTGAGATGGTATACTTACCAGGTGGGTACGTCATGATTACGAAGCCAAAGTAGTGACCGTAGGTAAGACCTATAATGAGCATAATAAATTAAACATATAACAAGACCTACACAAATAAAATGCCAAATAATGCCACGGTTTAAACACATTTCTTATTAACTAATATGACACAGTCTAATGTTATTTTAATAACCCACAACTGGGAGTTGTCCGATGCAATTATTCTAATGTACGCGAGGATAATTTTCATTTGGACTGGACATTATTGCTGTGCAATTTTGAACCCTATCCGACTAAGTTTAGGGAGATAGTGAGCGTGAAATTCGACTGTTTAATGGAACTGACTGAATGAACAGTGGGTACGGTCAAAAAGGTCCAAGTTGCAGTTTGATTAGTAACTAATGAAATTTTAATGTTCTGTTATAAGAACTTGCAGTTAAAGTCACTACTAAAGTGTTTCCAATTATTTAAATAAACCAGAAAAACCTGTTTCTTAGAAAATATTATGTCCGAAATTTAGCAGATGAGTCGTAGAGCTCAGTGGTAAGCTTTTAGATACCTGGACCTCATGAATTCTGCCAAATTTTTAAGATAAATCAATGACCTGTATGATGTGGCGGTTAGCTAGCCGCTAGCTAGATGTCGATTGCTGGGGATAAGTCCGCGTGGAAGGGGGAGGACTTCGTGCGACAATGAACATTTTACGCTTTGGTGATCAATAATAATTCTGAAAATCCTATCATCAAAATGTATGGAAGCTGAACAAAACAAATGAGAACAAGACTTGGCCTACAATACTACTGCGTACACCGACATGTTTCCAGTTAATTTATTTTGTTTCTAATTCGTGGAGTAACATTGTTTTCCGCCTTTTTCGTGATGTGTTTCACTCATGTCTAATGGGCGGATGCGTATTTGTTAATTAATATACTGCATTAGGGTTTTAGATGATTGTCTCTAACTCTCCCTTGTAGAATGCAGTGTGTTTTGATTGATACTCAACAAATGAACTGCCTTTAACATGTTACTGTGCCTTCTAATCATTTTGACCTAATGTTTTCTTTAAAATAAGGGATATGAGAGCGTCGGTGGCTCAATGGTGTGGACTGTCGCCTTCCTACCGGGAAGGCTGAGGTTCAAATCCCGACACGTACCAATGTGTTTTCGAATTTTCGAAAATATATGTACGTTATCCGACGCTCTTACGGTGAAGGAAAACATCGTAAGGAAACCTTCATGCACGCCTGCGAAGAGATTCGAAGGTTGTGTGTGAAGTCCTGTGAAGGCCTAATCACCCTATACGGGTAGGTTCGTGCCCCTCGGTGGGGACGTTTAATGAGCTGATGATGATGATGATGAGGAAGGGATATAGTTGAAAAGATCACTTAAGCTCCATAATAAATAAATATCCACTGACATTCACACAGCGCCACCTAGCCTTCAGTTAAGCGTGAAGCCTGTATTATGGGTACTAAACAACGGATAAACATACTTATATATTTTTTTTGTAAATACATACATATTGTACATAGAAAACACTTAGACCAATACAGACATGTTCATGCACACAAATGTTTGTACTGCCTAGTTATTGAACCCGGAACCCTTGGTGAAGCTGCCGACGTTTCGACCATTACACCAAATATGTCGTCAAATTAATGTGTCTATAACGTATGGCCTTACCTTACCTAGCATCGTTGATAAGTCCTTATCATGATACTAACATCATTAACGGTCTTACATCTGCTCCGGATGAATGGCTCAGGAGTCATTGGTTTCATCATCATCATCTTTATGGGCAGGCCAATTCACTAGCATCAGGTATGCGAACTGAACCCGTTCACAAAAGCTTTGGTGTTTTGAATGTATTTTAAATTCAAACTCAAACAAAGAGAATAATAGTCATTAAATCATAAAATGCTTATTATATTCAGATGAGCATAGATGGCTTATTGGTCGGGAGTGCCTCCCAATCTGAAGGGTGCAGGTTAAAATCTCGCCTCGTATCAATGTATACACGAATTCACAAATTATCGTGGATCGAAGGAAAACATCGTGAGGAAATCTGAGCTCGCTTACCAAGAGATTAAAAACTTGTGCGTAAAGTTGACCAATCTGTCCACTGAGACTGCGTGGACGACTAAGGCCTAATCGCCCTAAACGAGGTAGGCTCGTGCCCCTCGGTGGGGACGTTTAATGAGCTGATGATGATGATGATGATAATTTCAGAATTATTATGATCACCAAAGCGTAAATGTTCATTGTCGCACGAAGTCCTCCCCCTTCCACGCGGACTTATCCCCAGCAATCGACATCTAGCTAGCGGCTAGCTACCCGCCACATCATCCAAGTAATCGATATCTTAAAATTTGGCAAGAATTCATGAGGTCGTGTATCGGTGGGACATAAAATATGAGCTGGGGGGTAACCACAATCTCTTAAAACAGTATTGTTATAATGATACGTCAGCATTTTGTACCAGAAAAGAAAGTAATATATTGTAACACTGTTTAAGGTGGCGGTAACCCTCCTGATGAAATATATTAAGCATCATTTTGCTTCACCATCTGATACCCAAATTAACGCGTACCTCTAAATGTTGACTTTATTAATTTAGAAATAGGATTGAAAGAAAGAAATAATAATGATAATAAAACGTTTATTGACATAAAAAAGTTAACAAATTGGGAGAAAACCCTGTCTTCTGTCACAGAAGTTAGGTATGCAAACCCGTGTTACAGAAGTCAGTGCTTCCAGTCGCCGGAGATGACTCGATACAGTTTTATGTTTCTTATTTATACATTAAGTAAGTAACCTTAAACTTAATTTAGAACATATAACCAACAGTACAAAACAAGTGATGTATATAAACATTTCAGAGCAAAAGCAATAAGAAAGGAATATATTTCGGATTTTTCGGATTACTAGAACTATCATTGTCCAGGGACCAAGCTCTAAGTTTTTACTGCCTTTAAACCAAAGCCCGTGGGAACCCATAACAGCATAGAAACTTCGTAATAACTGTCCGCGACCAACCTCTGGTGTTATTACAGGAAACAAATACCTCCAACACCACAGTAAAATACGAAAACACCATCAGTAAGCCAACCGCAAATGGCCAGTGAACGGTGCTTTTCTATACTAAATATATATTGTCACACCAGCATACCATCTTTATGTGTACAGTTAGTTATTTTAAGCTTTTTTTCTCGAAGATTTTTCTTTTACTACTTTCCTACTTTTTCCGAACCGGTGGTAGTCATTAAAATAAATATAACAACTGTTGATGATTCGAAAGTATCTGTAAAAGATTTGAATAAATATAATTTGAGTTTGAGTTAGTCTTAAATAAACTAACTGGATGCACAATATCACTCAAATTGCGTCAATTGGGCAGAATATGACTTATCACTCGCTAGTAGCGACTCGCTTCATGTCATAATGACATAGTAGTTTGCTCGTGCTTTTGATTTTGTACCCTTTTAATGACGCGTTAATATTTAAATAAAAATTGTGTGTTATAATAATAAATATCCACTGACATTCACACAGCGCTATCTAGCCCCAAGTTAAGCGTGAAGGCTGTATTATGGGTACTTAACAACGGATAAACATACTTACATATATTTTTTAAATACAAAGAAAACACCCAGACCATTACAAACAGACATGTTCATGCACACAAATGTTTGTACTGCCCGGGGATCGAACCCGGAACCCTATGTGTAGCAGCCGACGTTTTCAACCGCTACACCAAATGGGTCGTTGCAAAAAAAACTATACGTATGAGTCGTGCGGGTGCGACTCGGAAATTGTTTAATTGACGTTTATTCAAGATATTCTGCATCTAGTTACTTTACAAACCAATTATATTATTATTATTATTTATCAAATAAATATATATAATAAATAAATATCCATCGACATTCACACAACGCTATCTAGCCCCAAGTTAAGCGTGAAGCCTGTATTATGCGTACTAAACAACGGATAAACTTAATTATAACATTTTTATTAAATACATACAATTATACATAGAAAACACTTAGACCATTACAAACAGACATGTTCATGCACACAATGTTTGTACTGCCCGGGGATCGAACCCGGAACCCTTGGTATTGCAGTCGACCTCAACCGCAACACCAAATGGGTCATCAAAGTATGTAGACTACTTTTTGGTTCAACGTACCGACATTTCTGGTGTCTCCGATGAATAGAAAACACATTGTTGAAAATGTATTAGTGGTGTGAAACAAAACCTATTGTACCAGTTGACTTTTATGGTTGTCGGGTGTTGTACAAATATTACCCAACCCGAGTCTGTATCACCCACTCGCGCATTCAGCTGGTGTGCCCACTCTAAATTTTCCAGAAATGGCATGTAAAAAAATCCTAGTTGTCTCTATTCTGTTATGCTTAATCCGCTTATGGCACCTGTCTTGGCCGCGTTATTGTTACGATCAAGCAGCTCAGAATGAAAACTCAAATGTTACCTACTAAATGTGAACTGTATTGTAGATAGCTATATGAGATATTTTTTCGCAGTAAATCGTACCTGTACAAGTTGACTTGTACAAGCTACGGTTACTGCTTTGGTTGTCAAGCTGCCGGCTGTCTCCATACTAAATTTAATAAAAAATCCTTCTGCTGTTTAGACGTGAAGAAGTAACAAACACACTCACAAACTAACCAAGACAACAGCACCTATCCGTTTGTATCCTAATCAATAACAAATTTAGCATGTAGTTTGTTGCGATATTTAAGAAACGAATAATATGATTAAGCAAAAGTACCTTCAAAACTAGCGTTCTAGAACTCACGGCAGAGGATACCCAAGAATATTAATTGGTTTGTTATATAGGTTTTAACTTTTATTTGCTAAGCTGGATACAAGCTGTAGACATTTTAGACGGTAATGATGATGATGATATTGGCATGTATTAGTCAAAGCATTTAGACTAATTTTAGAACCCTAACTTATGCATTGTCGTGCAATAAGTCCTTACCTGTGTAGCTGTATTCAGCATTATAGCATTTTTCAAGTCTCATATTCATATCTTTATTGCACTCCATAAGTAGCATAGATCAGATGTAAAAACAATATAAGACAATACATAATATATTTTCTTTTTTTTATAGACCCTGTAAGGCACGACAACGGAGAGGGGAGGAGTCACCTTAGGCTTAAATTTCCAAAAAAAATCAGTAAGTACATAAAATATAAATGTTTTTCTTTCTTGCTTTAAATGGACCCTGTAAGATTTACACTTAAGGCAATTTAGGAGAGGTGAAGAGTTACCTTAGGCGTAAGTTTCCAAAAATATATAGTTAAGAGAACTCTTGTTTCAGGTGTCGTGAGCGGACCGCGGCTACTGTTACGCGCGGCACACGTGGCATTAGCATACAATGGGCCGGGAGCCCGACGCAGGCTGTCAATCTCGCTACCAGCATTGAAATTCAATTGTTCATTGACCAAAATATCTTTATCGTGCTTGTCTCGGCTGGATTGTCTAGGATGTTGAAATGTTAAGGCTGTGGTTAGCTACGGTACAGGCGTTGAGTTGCGAATGATTTAATTATTGTTATGTTTTTGGAATCTTATTTTTCATCGGTCCTACAACCTTCTAACTTTAATACGACCTTGAAAAGCCGTCGAAAGAAGTCCCGTCAAAATAGGAGCGTTATGCAGTTTGTGTTTTGGAATGAGGCACTAAATTCAACGACCCATTTGTGTAGCGGTTGAGAGGTTGGCTGCAACACAAGTTCCAGTTTCGATCCCCGGCAGTACAAACAAGTGGTGCATGAACATTTCTGTTGTAATGGTCTGGGTGTTACTGTGTATAATATGATTATTTACAAAAAAAATATAAAAGTATGTTATCCGTTATTAGTACCCATAATACAGACTTCACGCTTAACTTGGCCTAGATGGCGCTGTTTGAATGTCATGGATATTTATTATTTATTTATTTATTACTGTAGCTAATAACATAACGGGTGTAAGAGACCTAACACCTGTCGTCTCGGGTGACGGGGTGCGGCATTGATGGAGAAAAATAAGTATCAGTTGTTGGTCTCTTTCAATACCGCACTGTCATGGTCAGGTGTATCACTATCAGGTGACCGTTCTGTACACTTTGTAACATAATAAACAAATTCCTTCACTAATTGAGGGGTAAAAGACCCTAAGCAGCCGTGTCTAACAAGTTGTCAGGCTCATTTTGATTGTTTACATAGAGGTAATTTTGAAATCTGCCTCCTAGTACGAGGTCTTCGACCGAAAAATAATTAAATTGTTTATTACATAATAGTTATAATATTTAGTTCAAAAAATATTTTAGAGTAATTAACATTTAGTTAGTTCTATTCAGGTTTACGCACGATGTTTTCCTTTATCGAAAGAGAGCGCGGGAAGACGCGCAAGAAGGTCGGATAAACGCACATATAATTTCGAAAATTTGAAAAACATACGTGGCGGTATTTGAACTTGTACCCTCAGTTAAGTACAATTGAAAAAAAAAAGAGTATTTGAATGACCTCGTCTGTTTGTGGACTGCACCGAAAACAAACTCTCTTTCTCTTTTCTCTCAACCTATCGTAGTCTACTGCTGGACACAGGTCTCCCCCATCTTGCGCCAGTTATCCCGGTCCTCCGCTTTTCCCATCCAGCCTCCACTAGCGACCTTTCGCAAGTCGTGAGTCTATTGGGTCGGAGGGCGTCCTACGCTGCGCTTGCCAAGACGCGGTCTCCACTCCAGAGCTCGTCTGCTCCAACGACCATCGTTTCTGCGACAAACGTGACCGGCCCACTGCCACTCCAACTTGCTGATCCGGCGAACTATGTCGGTAACTTTAGTTAAATCATTTCTGATATTATCCTCAAGAGAGACCCTGAGTATAGCTCGCTCCATTGCGCGTTGAGTGACTTTGAACTTGTGAACCAATCCCGCAGTCAGTGTCCATCTCAGCTGCGTATGTTAGCACGGATAAGGCGCATTGCAAAGACTTTCGTCTTTAAGCATTTCGTCTTTGTAAGTAGGTGCATATAGCTTTTAGGGACTAAGCCTGCTTATGGTGTCATCTCTCTTCTTTAGACCAAATCGACTGATTATAGGTCAGGTACTACGAGCATCTATTTATAGTCTCCACTGAAAACAAACACTAAAGAAAAAATATTTACTGATGACCAACTCGTTCCGTCTTACCACATGGCGCCAACGAAGAAAACGTCAATTTAACGTGCCATTCGATACCTAAGTTTTATAAACCAATAATATTAATAAACCCGCAAAGCTGTATATAAATATTGCTATTCCTTTTATGTCTCGACACAAATAACCCGAAGGGCCCATTCACGGACGCTCATTTGCACGCTCTTTGAGGGTTAAAAGCTATAGATAAACATCGATATTGAATTTTTCAAACAATTAATGAAATTTTAATGGAATGTTTATAATTTAAGAAATTTTGTGCTCCTATGAACTATCATTATTCTCATAGAATATTCCAGACCCGACTAGATTCTTCCTCGTAATGACATTACCATGTTTCCAATCTCGAATCCGACAGAAACTAAAGAGCGGCGAGTTTTTCTCGCAACACCGGAGCGGGCGTCGCTAAATTTAAAGCCGACCGTCCACCGCCAGCTTAACTAAATGTAAGCCAAGCTAAACTAGGCTGGGAGTAAGGAGCGCCTAGTTTAGCTCACGTAGTAATAGATCGGATACACAACTAATTTAGTTGGACTTAGCTGGGCTATTAAACGTAACTTAGTTGCATAGTTTGCCGCGACGCACATAATTTGACGACCCATTTGCTGTAATGGTTGAGACGTCAGTTACTACACCAAGGGTTCCGGATTCGATCCCCGCGCAAATATTTGTGTGCATGAACATGTCTGTTGGTTTGTCCGGGTTTTTCTATGTATAATATGTATGTATTTATAAAAACAGTTTATAAGTATATTTATCCGTTGTTAAGTTTACAGGCTTCACGATTAACTTGGCGCTAGATGGCGCTGTGTGAATGTCAGTGGATATTTATTATTATTATCAAGCTAAACTAACACCTAAAAGCTGGTTTAGTTAGGCGGTGGACGATTGGCTTTAAATTCACACATTATCATAATGCGTCGATCAATATTCGATGTTTGCTACGTCTAGTGAGAGCCGCATTTACATGCTGATTGCATCCACTCCGTAGATGTGTTACACTCTTTATTATTGTGTCCACGCTTTACAGTCCCGCGGGACTGGAAAATGGATTGTTTTGTAGGTTGCCCATGATTTTCTGTTTAAAGTCCAAGGTATTTCTTTCTCTTTAACCTATCGCATTCTACTGCTGGACATAGGTCTCCCCATTTTGCGCCAGATACCTCGTCCTCTGCTTTCCTCATCCAGCCTCCACCAGCGACCTTACGCAAGTCGTCGGTCCATCGGGCGGAGGGCGTCCTACGCGGTATTTGACCAGTGCTGATCAGCCTGACTTGGCGAGATGAACTGACTACAAGAATGGCCAATCGACGACAAACATCTCATAAACGTGCACGGCGGGAAATGCTAGTAGTTATAAGTGAAAACATGTAATGAAATAAAAGAACAGATTAAGTAGTCATCGATGTAGTGTAGTTTTTGAGAAATGTAACTACTGAGTTTCTTGTAGGATTTTTTCTCAGTGGGAAACTACAGTATCAGCTTAGCTTTATTTCACAGCGGGACCTAAATTTAAAAAGTACATTTGATTGTGCATGTAAGTTCGCGACGATAAACTGGTAGCGGGCTGATTATCTATTAAAGAATCTGGAAGTGCATCGTCTAGCAGCTGTAGTTTAAAATATATATTTATACCATAATATAACCATCAATCTAATAATCCATCTGTATTAGTATTTTCATTCAAATCTTTCATTTGTAGGACTGTCTAGTCAAATATACAATCTATGGCCACCGTACTTCGTTATACACTTTTATAAAATGTCGCCCAAGCCCAGTTCCCTAGTCTGCGTATACGCTCACATGTGTGTAATATTTTATGTATATTTTAATAATATTGCCAGTTTAACGGGCGGTAGAGTGCGACGACCAACTAAGATACCTCGTTCCGAACTTAACAATTAAGGCAGAATGAATAGTATATAATAATTAAATAGTATATTTATATGCATAAGTGTTTCGCAGTAACTGTTTTATGTTGTAGAAGTGCCGAAGACTTGATTCTCTATCGTTCAGGTCGATGACCCGTTCAGATTGGGTCTTATAATATGTGACTATTGGTCTTATAATAGGCCATGACAGAGGTACCCAAACATTAACATTACCTGTTATTACTTGAGCTAAGTAATATATCTGTCGCAGCCAGCTTAAATTACCCATCTCATTGGAGCCTAGGTCGGCCTAGGCATCCAATTAGATGTATCCAATATCGATTGCCAGTTTTTTTTTTTACTGTGTATCTTTTTCAAGTTATCAGTGCTAGAAATTGCAGAGGGGGCAGGACTCAGGTCCTGTAAAAAAGGCTTTCTCTGAGTAGTAAAACACGTTGAAGCTGTATGTACAATCAAGATCTCAACAGAGATAAGTCAATCTCAATTAGTATTGAAAATAGTGATTATAACGAGCAACTCGTGAAGTTACCTCAGCTAAAAGTGCCAGCTCATTATTACAGTCCGTGACACCTCATGATAGTATTAGTTTGATTTGATATTTATACAACATATCTACGGAGCATTAGACAGCACATAATTGAATTGAGAATTTTAAATATATATTTTTTTAACGTAATTCAGTAATTTTATTATTAAGTAATTATTGTTACTTATTTTATTATCTTGTATTGTTACTAATACCAATAAGGTAATTTACAAAATAAAAATAAAACTAAGCAAATATATTACTTGAGTTTATAAGTTTGAGAAACGACGACGAATATAAAATATACGGAGTCATAAAATGTATATATATTCTTGGTTTCAAATAGCAATAAAATATACAACCACTTCTTGAATATTGAAAGAACTCATGCTGAGTTATAAGTATTTATCAAAATTCAATAAAAATTAACGGTTATATTTTAAGCATACTTATTAATTATTGTAAAGTCATTGTAATAAATAACAAATTACTATTTTTATATATGTCTCTGGAAAATAATATGAATCGTAAATTTATTCCTACTTTTTAATTAATTATTATCCTATGAAAGTTTATCAATTAGGATATGAATCAATGTGTAATTATTTTCCGGTGCAATATTTATTTTATTGTAAAGTCTTACAAGCATATGGAGTATAACGGTAATTGGTATCGCCACTGTTAGACATCTGAGCAACGATTTGTATTTTAAATTATAGCTCTAGAAACATATATACTTAACAATTTTGACACGAAACGAGAACCATGTAAACCCCATTTTTTTTTAAAGAGTAACTATAGGAGTTTCTTGCCGGTATCTTCTCGGTAAATAACGACCTCCCGAACCGGTGGTAGATTCATTAAAAATAACTTCTTGACGATTCAAAAGTGTCATGTAATGATTTATTTGAATAAAACATTTTTGAGTTTGAGTTTAAACCCTGTGCCTTAATTTTTCCCCTTTTAAACTTATAATAGCCCAATCCTAGACTAGTGTCATAAAATCCGTATCTGTAGAATCATGTAGCAATTAAACAGGAGATATCTTAAAAGTCTAGATAAAATATTTATAATTACTTATCCACATAATCAATTTATTTTCTTAGCATCCCATCGGAGCCGCCCGTAGATGGGTGGGCGTTAATTGCCGTCATTTGTTTTTAGAGAAACTCGATTAATTTAATCGTAAGTCAATACAAAATCAATTTCGCGCGATTAATTCCGATTAATATGGTAATATAAGATACGGTTTCGCGCTGCATATCGTCATATAATATGTTGGTACAGTAGGAAAAACGTTTTTCTTCGAACTGACTACTGTTGTTGGTCGCAAATGGCTTTATAAGTTTCACCGGGCAATTGGCGAGCGCAGATGGCTCTCAGCCTTGAACAAATTCGGTGCTAGACCAAGGTGTCCATATTGTAACATATATAGTATAATTATAAATATCCACAGACATTCACACAGCGTAATCTAGCCCCAAGTTAAGCGTGAAGCCTGTATTATGGGTACTACACAACGAATAAACATACTTATACAATTTTTTTTTGTAAATACATACATATTATATATAGAATCACCCAGACCATTACAAACAGACATGTTCATGCACACAAATGTTTGTACTGCCCGGGATCAAACCCGGAACCCTTGGTGTTGCAGTCGACCTCTCAATCGCAACACCAAATGGTCGTCAAGTAGAGTACTATGACCACCTTGGGATGGTCCAGCTAAATATCAGTTGGCTTCTTTAGACTCCGTGTAGACGCCTGTTAGAATTATTTGTACCCAGCTCGACCGATGCTAAACTGCATAGCCTCGAGCACAGACGTAGAGCAGTTCCTCTGCCGATTTTTTACAAAATACATTTCGGTGAGTGTGCGAGGAATCGAACACGAGCCACCGAAGCTCTAGTTTCATGTTTTATTATTCTTAATTTGAACATTATCCTAATTTCTTAAACAGAGCCTTATTCATTTCCGAACACCTTCACCTTCTGTATGTATTTAATGTACAGGGCTTGAGTTAAGGATATTTGAAATGCATAAGATAGTAATTATGCTTGTGAATGATAGATTGTTTACTTATTTTACGAGATCACATTCATAATCAGAGTTGATTGAATCATGCTCATGAGCAAATTGCTGGGAGGAACGTATTGCATGGCCAATGTCACGATTATATATTTCTTTTGTAATTATACATAAGTTAATAAGTGTTATGTAGTTATACATAAGTTAATCATCTTCGCATCATACTCTGAATCATTTTTTTGATCCTTCAGATTGAAAAGACCGAATTAACTTATTCTAGCAGCTACAATTATTTGTAGTTACAACTCCTGACGCTAAGAATCATAAAAAGATGAAGTAATAATAATGAGATTATGCCATAGATTTGATGCAAAGAAAACAAAAATGTGATAATCTTTTAAGTTTCGTTATAGCTGGGTGTACTATTTCGCCTGAATGGTGAATATAATTCAAGCCCGTCTGTGGCAGGCCACTTGTTATAAGACCTATCCACATGAAGGGTTTTGAATGATTTCCACGCTTGGCGAGGAAGTTGGCGAAAGGTTCTTCTTTGTATTCTTCTCAGTAGATAAGTAGTTCAGACTGTAGTCTGAACCAGTGGTAGCTTCATTTGACATTCATAAGTATTCTTTTTGGAGATAAATTGAATAAAGACATTTTGTATTTGAT
The DNA here is from genome assembly GCA_019425675.1 of Leucinodes orbonalis. NCBI lineage: Eukaryota > Metazoa > Arthropoda > Insecta > Lepidoptera > Crambidae > Leucinodes > Leucinodes orbonalis. The sequence continues at coordinate 90,478 of PQWD01000442.1, forward strand.
TTTGTTCGTTGTTATACATTCAGAAAATTTTATTCCTTTGCCGCTTCTTACAACAGCCGCGGGAAGAACAGGAGTGGTGATAAATAAAATTCTTTTCTAATCTGCCGTCACAGCATAACATGGTATATAATTTTATAAATTATTTATCCATTATAAACAGCATAATTCTATCACCCGAAGTACATGAGTTATTTCCACCAGCTCCCTTTCACCATCGAGATACAAGACGGAGGCGAGCGTTTCGTCCTTACGTGGTAGATATTCCACACATCCGCACAGCCCGCTTTGGTGCCTCGTTCTTAATGCGCACTGCAAAGGAATTGAACTCTTCGCCTCCTTATGTCTTCCCGATCATAACAATCTGGCCGTCTTCAAGGCAAGAGTGAATAGGCTGTTTCTGGGCAGGCATGATCCATCCTCGGCCGCAATCACTTACCATCGGGTAAGTTAAGTGTTTATTTATGTAATTAAGGGGATTGTTTACCCCACGTTATCTCTGGTTTACCCTATCAAAACATTTTTTTTTACGAAAAAACTATTCTCAGTTATTTAAATTACGAAGATATTCTGTTAAACGCCTGGAATAGGTACTGAATATAGAAAGCATAGTGAAATAGAAAAGGCAAAGTGAATACTGAAGTGGCGTGGGTACAGCCGCATAGTTTGTTGGAAAGTCATGAATCACCAATAACGTCCGTGTGTCGTCGTAAAAGCATTTATTTCAATGCCACATTCAAAATCCCATTTTCGTTCAAAGAGTAATTGTGTTTTGCATAAGCTAACACTTGGGGTTTCTCTCTGACTTGCTTTTAACAATGATGCAAATAATTCCAGAAGGCACTGTATTTTGATTATATTATTGACACTAATGCTTTACTTTTTACCTCCTAGCTTTATTCATACAAAAATAAATAAAATATTTCAAATCACTAATATTTTTGTATTATTTTGCAGATGACACTGGGACGTCGATGTATGAATTCTGCTTTGTACGTGACAAAAATAATGGAAATCATTACATAAAGCTATTCAAAATTATATTATTTAGCAAACCGTATTATCAGAAGTAAGGATTTTTTCAAAGTAGCAGTCCTGATATTTATTCCCTGCTTCACTGATGGTGGCTAAAATTAGTATTAGATACCTACTCAGCGTAGGTATCTAATAATGAATTCTCATGAACGTCATTGTTACGAAATATTTTGTCAAAGTAAACTATAAAAAGTGTTATGTACTTTTAACAAAAACGGATTACCTGCAATGAACTGCCCCTCCTGATTACACTCGCTACTCTTTGTATCCTAGTCGACACTGCAAAAGTAAATATGTATTAAATAGTTTAAATATGTGTACGTACTGGAAATATTGAGTCCGTAACCGATGCATTTAATAATGTTTGCCTTTTGGATGGTTTTGGAGAGTAGGTTTACACATGCGTATGTCGAGTGTGTGTTAAAAAATATCGCTTGAATTAATGGTCTGACTACATTTAAGTAAATAATACTTAACGGTGAAAAATAGTGGACTGAGGAATAAAGAAGGTAGTCGCCTGTTAAAACTTCATAGATTAACACGGATCTTGAATTATAAAGATGCTTTAATTTTCTTCCCTTTGTTCTTCGAAAGTGAAGGCCTATAATTAATCTTTCAACAATAATGAAAGTATTTTAATGATATAAAGTCCTCACGTGATGAAAAGTGTAACGCCTGCTTATGATATAAAAGAAATGTTATCGGAAACTATCACTCTGTTAGCCTCTGCTAACTTTCTCACCTTCACCACACAAATGGCCGAAGCCAATGGCTCTCGGTCTTGCTACTAGGAGCAACGAGTTGTTGCTCATCTTAAAAAGAGAAAATGAAAAATAGAAAGGGGGAAGGGGTATTTGGGTCTCCTGTAACTCACTCATTCATCGAAAAACATCGCATAACATTTTTTTCTGCTGGTTTTCTGTCAGGTGGTGGTATTACTATGCCGACCCATTTGGTGTAATGATCTAGACGTCGGCTACAACACTAAGGCTTCCGGGTTCGATCCCCGGGCAGTACAAACATATGTGTGCATGAACATGTCTGGGTGTTTCTATTTATGTAATTACAAAAAAAAAGTGTAAGTATGTTTATCACTTTTTTAGTACCCTAATTACAAGCTCCTCGCTTAAAATGGGGCTAGATGGCACTGTGTGAGCGTCAGTAGATATTTATTTATTTAACTAAGGACTTAGGCTAGATTTTGTTTGATGTGCCTGATTAGCACTGCTAAGGTGTGGAACACCCCCCTGCCTCTGTGTTTTTTGGATACTTAAAACCCTGGTATCTTCAGAAACAAAATGAAAAGTCATTTTCTTCGAAACGTGTAGCATCATGGACCTCTCATCATTTACCATCAGATGATAATACCAAGTCAAACGTAATATTGTCGTTAATGAAAATAATTCAAAAATATCATCATTACAACCGGAAAGAATAGCTACGACCACGCGGGTCCAATGCTGATTTGTGAACTACCACCCAAATGAATGAATGAATGAATGAATGAATGAAAAGACACCAAAAACAGACAAAGACAGTATCTAGTCGGGAGTCATGGGTAAGCGGGCCCATCGAAGCATGGAATCTTCTTAGAAAATTGGATGGTCATGCCATGAAAAATCGCTCAAATTGACGTAAATTATGCCTGCTCCATTTCACATCCAAAAAAAACATAAATTAATATATACATAATCGTTTTTAAGCCTACCTCTTACATCGGGCGCTCTCAAAAACGACCACTTTCGTAATGTTTGAGCTGGGTATTTGCAAGCGTAGCCGGAAGAGGGGTCGGCGACCTTGCGAGTCAACAGTCGAGCCGTCAACCGGACATACAAACAGACACGTCGATCAACACAAGTCATAAACTCTTGGGATTTCAACATTTATTAACAATATATTTTTAAAGGCAAACATAAAAAGTTATATAAGAAAAAAAATATGCTACTTTAAACTGGCTTCTTACCCACAATAATGAGTATTCATAGCATGTAATAATTCATTATAATGTGATGTATATTCTATTTATAGTTGATGATTTCATAATACCTCGTTGCTTTTACGATGACAGTATACTACAGGAAAATAATGATTTCTATGCTTGGCAGGATGGTAGAAGTAGTGCCAACAAAAGGTAAGTTTACATTAGAGCGCTTTTCTACCAATTTGGTAAGCTTAATGTTTTACCTTTCTTTTGCCTAAATCCACAACATATTATATCTACGTTTTCCTGTTTATATCAGTCTACTTTTATAATAGATTAATAAGTATAAGCTTTTAAGAAGTATTCAATAAAAATAGTGCTGTCCCTGTAGGGTTTATGTGTCTTATTGAGACCTATCATGTAATTCACATAATGCAAGAAATAAATAAATATGGTTTTGCAAGTGTACATGCCGTGTAGCTGTGAGCTATCTGCTCGTTCACTTTCTATCACATACAAAATGAGTATGAAACAAATAAAAACGCTCGCTTATGACTTGCACCACACTCCAACAGGCTTGTGGACTGTGCCAACAGGCTGTGTACACGGGCCGAGCCAACAGCGGCGTTCTCACGAGATAGCCCGACCCGCTGGTGAAATTTGTTAGTTCGACCAGGTAAGGGCGCAAAATGGTAATCTTACTGATGGGCCAATCGGTGTCTTCGAGGCTTAGATGGCGATAAAATGGTGAATTCCAGGTTCATTGTACCAAATAAAGCTTATTCTTCTTCAGCTTTTACCAGGTCAAGTAGGGTCGGTTCCTTTTTATGCGACTTGACATTCTGTTTTTGTTTGTCATGTAGTGTAGATCCACTTTTAGTACGAGATTAGTCATACTGGTGTTACAAATTGAAGTGAGAAAGATTTTCTTTTTCTCTTTCGTATTAACGAGTGTTGTTATATTGTATAACAAATATTTTTTAACTGCTTTATAATATAGGTAAATTGTTTGGCACCAGCATCCAAATTATGATTATTTTACCATTACTACTTACCGGGCCAAATTTTCATTTTAGTTTAAGCTCGGTATTTTTTTATTATAAAATATTTTTCGAGACGATATCTGGCACTGCGGTGGTCCCTACCTAGACGACTCAGTACCAAGTCTACCACGTTAAATAATTCTTTGGAAGTGTTGTGCTGGTACGAAGACATAGAGCGTCTGGTTCACGATCATGCAATACAATTACTTATAGCAATGGCAATGGTTAATCGATCAAAATCATTATACAATGCACACTTCTGTTCTTCTTCTCAGAAAATCTTTTGTACAGCGTCTTCTGGAGATTGTTCAAATGATGAAGTATAGGTCATATTTGGTGAACCGCTGATTTGGTTAAGGTAGCGGCTAGTCTTAGGACGTTGTTCATTGGGCGTTGACTGCATAGATGCGATAATCATGGGAGTCATTTGGGGAGGCCTTTATCGGCAAGGGATGATGATGATGATTGCTGTATGGAGTCGCTTCGAAGTTATTATGCATTGCCTGATATGTACATAGTTATTTAAAGATGTTAATTTTATATTTACAAAAATAAAATAAATGTATTAACTAGTAGTCCTAGTATTCTTATAAAAATATCATTGTATCCCTTTAATTTATTTTTATTTATTTTGTTCACCAACGTTTGTGTACAATATTACTTAAAATAAAATACATGATTACCTTAAAAACTAATTGCCACAAACATTTAAAGGCAAACACCGCAAGTAAACAAAAATTTCTTTATTTACTTAAAAATAGTACGCTTAATAAATAAAAATATTTATAGCAATAGGAGTTTTAAAATAACAAGCCAACCAATGTTATGATTATCGTTCTCACGTGTGCTTAGGGGCACAGTATTTCGCAGTAAGCCCTAATTGCTTGCGAAGTCCCACAGGATGCTTCTGTTTAATATCTGTACATAACAATTTAGGTTAGTCTTAACCTGAATACAAAAAATGCTAATTATTAGTTTGGTAACCAGAGGTTTAGACATAGCTACTGCTAATTGGCGGTTTAAAATTACAGTTAAATTTCATATGTAATTTATATCGGTTACCCTTTTCTTGGACGTCGTTAAAGACTCTATTTTCTGAGAATGAAATCTTTATACCAATTAGTTACTATGGAGTGATGATTAAATAACGTATAACGTCATCATCATCGCCATAATATGACCACAGATAAGTGTTATATTAAGACATTGTTAGAACACAAATTATGAGAAATATATATGGACATTGTAAAAATTTTATTCTATTTTCAAAAGTACCTGAGCAACTAGTAAATAACTGTCGCTATTGAGAAAGATGGCACTCTGTATGATTGATAATATAATTTTAAAAATAAATATTTTTTTTGTAGTATATTGCATTTTTACAGACACAAAAAATAATCAAAAGAAGGTATTCTCCCATCCCTAAGTAGACACATTGCGCTAAAAACCACCTCCGAGGTCTATTTAGAATTCCAAAGAAGTCCATTGCCGGACGGAAATTTCTTACATTAGCCGAGTGCATGTACTATTAGACAAGTATAGCACTGTACACGAAAGATGACCACGAAAGTTTTTTATTTGGTCCCTCTGTAGATGAATTCTTGTATTTTCTTTATGCTCATGATAATTTACAAAATATCACAATAATATTGTTTCATTATCATTAAAATGTTCATCTTGCACAGAAGGCCACCATTCGTGGTCATCTTTCGTGAATCGCACTATAACGGGAACATGCAACAATGTTGCGCGCACGCATTGCAAACGACCTACACGCAAAAAGGCAGACACCGAATCCTCAACTTGACGGATCATCATTTTGAGGGCTCGGCTGGAAGATGAAAATCTTAAAAATAAATATCCACTGATATTAATACTGCGCCATTTTGACCCAAATCTAGCAAGACGGTGTTTGCACTATATGGTAAAGCTTGTTTTTCCCTTTTCAGTGGGATTTTTTAGCAGTCAGGTTATTTGATTATTTTTAATTTTTTAAAATAGTTTTTTTTATTTTTGTCTTTTTGGTACATTTCCAGTTCAGCATTTAATAATACATTAGCTTAAATTTATAATTATTTACATTTTTATTAAGTACACAATGGAAACTTAAAATAAGGGTTTCGAAACAATATATTTGAAAAGGTCCTGACCCATACAAAGTTAATACGGGCAGTTTTTAATAAGAACAGCCATGAACAGAATCCGCTGTCTGCCTTTTCCTAGAACAATGTAATTTTAGCTTAAGGGCTTTAGTGTGTAGGCCCTTTGTCGGAAACCATATGCTATTTATTGTATACTTTGAACTGCAACAGATCGGAATCGTGACTCACATGCTGTTGTCATGAGCTACGTAGTTATGCTTGTTACAAACTTACAAGACGATAATAGGCTCAAAGTAGCTTTAGTTTTTTATTTTATTATGAATACTGAATATTTCTAAATAAAATCTAAATCGTCTCGCTATTACAATTTACACCAAGAGTTTCGAGTTCGATCCCCGGGCAGTACTAACATTTGGGTGCATGAACATGTGTTTGTGGTGGTCTGGGTGTTTTCTTTGTATAATTTTTTTTGTTCGTTGTTTAGTATCCATATTACAGGCTAATGCTAAGTTTGTTGCTAGATGGTGCTGGTGAATGTCTGCAATATTTATTTTATTTAAATAAATTTGTTGCTTGATTTGTTCGAAGTAAATCAATGATCTTATTGTTAAGGAGACGCATTATGTTTCGATATGGGTACATCTGTAGAACTTAAATGACAGACGTAGTCTAAGGTCTCTTAAATTCACAGATTTCCCAATACAGGAGATGGGGCAAGCCGCGTTTTTAAGTGCGACAAATGTAAGCTCAATGAGCATAAACTGGCTGCCAGTTTACGCTCTGTGAGACGAGTCAAGACGCACGAATATTAGAAGAAATTACCGTTTTTTCCCAAAATGCCATCCTGTGCAATTGTAACATGCCATCATCGCAATGAATCAGTAAATTTACCAAGAAATATAATAACTTTTCACAGATAAGAACCCAAAAAGGAATTGCGGCTCTGGGACTGCCTATAAACTTGGCGGCTTGTCCAGTCTAATTGTATTTCGGATGTCTGTGCTTAAATTGGAATATTAATTTCCATGCACTTTTGTTTGTAACTGTTACTAAATAAATAAAATATCACTGGATTAATTCCACAGCGGTGTCAAATAACGAATTGTTGAAGTTGTTCACCCATTGATACCGCGGTATCTATCGGCCAATTCAAAAAGAGTCTTTGTGCGGTTTACACCGCGGGGTATTCAGGGGCCAGAATCAAATGACGAAACACCCTTATCAAGTCGATGCGAGGGGAAGGTACTCCAAGCCTAAACCTAATTAGTCCGATACTAATTAGGTTTAGGCTTGGAGTACCTTCCCTGTTACTTCGAGCCCTTTGGCTCGGTCCAAAGTCGCTCGAGGCGAGGCAAAGTAGGACAAAGTAAGCCGTCTATCGTATTCTTCTAACCTCGAACATCTTTGCGAGGAGTGTATAGCACGCATAAGAACAATTGGTTTCGTCCAAAGCTGGTAGAGTTTGTAAAGCTTGGGACTGTTACATTTGGCGTAAATACGTGAGATTGTCATAATTGTATGACTTGGTATCTTTATAGAACTTAAGCTTATAAGGGTAGCCCAGTCAGGCGGAAATATTTATCATATAAAAATGAGAGTTCAGAATCTATGAGTTAAAAATAATGCCAAAACTATAAGAAGATAATAATTGACATTAATATAATGTTATTACGCGTATGTAATATTTTATTTTCTTAAATACAAATTTAATACGGAACAGCGGTCTACATGAACTGCAACACCTGCCATTTTATAATTGACCAAGTATATTCCGGCGATGTAACTTGGTTAACGCTGATTATAGCTTTTCGAGTACTGTAATTGATTGTGAGTTTTATCTGTCTGTGAAGGAAGCAACAGATGTGACCCACCCACTATGGCTGGTTGTTTTCGATGACTTTCTTTCAAATAATTGTTTTTTTCTTCTTCTTTATTTACAGAGTTTGTTCATCGGGTGAACATGTCGCTCTATGACAAAAACATATCATCATCAGCTCATTAAACGTCCCCACTGAGGGGAAGGGCACAAGCCTACCCGTATAGGATGTGCCTGAGTCGTCCACGCGGGCCCAGTGTTGACTGACTTCACGGACAACCTTTGAAGTTCTTAGGTTTATTCACGATGAATTTCCTCACCGTAAGAGCGTCAGGGTTCATATTATTTCGAAACAAAGCCGATCGTGCAATTGTATTAAGCTTTATCGATGTACGATTAACCAAAATTGTGATGCACGACAAAAGATAGAGTATTTTTTAAAATAGCCTACCTCAAATCTTTGTTCCTAACATATTCAACACAACTCATTCACTACGACATAAAACACATCTTCACAGATTTTTTTCTTTAACAATGCAAAATTATATAAAGGATAAAAAGTTATAATGTTTCGTTTTTATAGTCCAGACTAGGGTTGTTGCGAACATTCGCATCCGCATCCGCAAATGCGGAACTTCCGCTTAGATTTGGACATCTGCATCTGCATCCGCATCCGCATTAATCAGTGCGGATGTTCATGCGGATGTGAATATCATGCAAGTAGCGACAAGAAAGAAATTGGCGAGTTCGGCGATTGACGCGAGCCGGTCGCACGTGGCAATGACAATGGAGCGAAGAAATTAGTGACAAAACTTTCTTGTAATAAAGTAGGTATTACGTGTTTGTTTGCGCTGTGAACTACTTATCGTATAAATATTATTAAAATGATGTTGTGATACAGTGATCATTGGTGTTACCTAACTAAAGAGTTTACAAATTAAGTGTTATGGGTGAACTTTAAATTAGTTAGACTAATAAGATCGCAAGGTAAATTATATTATGTTACACCATCACCACCGCATCCGCGATCCGCGGATGTCAGCCTTCAAAACTCCGCATCCGCATTCGCATCCGCGGATGTAAAAAATCAGCATCCGCAACATCCCTAGTCCAGACAATTTGGTTTGCAGCTTTATTCAAACATTGACCATCAAAGTATAAATGAAGCTTACACAATATATTTTTTTTATTTAAATTCTAGTTTAGTTATACAATGAAAAATCATGGGAAAATACTCAAATAATGAGAAATTTTGAGCATGTGGATCTCCACATCTAAATTATTTTATTAGAAACTGTTTAAACAAATCAACCAATTTCTCAATATGATAAAATAACAGAGTGTAATGTGACTATGTTATAACTAATGTACCTGTTGTTCTAATGGTTACAGCGATGGATTTTTATCGCTTCGGTCTGGGGTCGTGGGTTCATCCCGCGTGGAAAACGAATTGAGAATTATTTCTATGTCATAAATGAACGGGCGGTCACCTCGCTCACCGTGTTTAGTGATATGCCTGACCATGACGCAAGCAGTTGATAGTAATTTATAACAGGAGCTAGTCAAACCTGTGAAATAAATGAAAAATGTTATTTATTATCAAATGGTAGTTTTAATTAAGCTTACCTAAACCTTAGGAGACGAAGTAGACCTTACCTTACCATGTTCAAAGTAACAGGAATAGCTCAAAGAAGCGAGGCGCACAGCTCAATGGTGCGCTTCATACGTTTTATTGATCAATCAACTTAGCCTTATGTCAATGCTCCTTGTAGACATTAAGTATGGATCTATATTTACAAGATTTTATCGTTAAGCTAGCGTCGGTAGCTCAATGATGTGGACTGTTGCCTTCCTACCGGGAGGGCTGAGGTTCAAATCCCGACACGTACCAATGTGTTGTCGAATTTTCTTAAATATATGTACGTTACCGACGCCTTACGGTGAAGAAACATCGTGAGGAAACTTTCATGCACGCCTGCGAAGAGCATTCGAAGGTTGTGTGTGAAGTCGTCCAATCCGCACTGGGCCCCCGCGTGGACGACTAAGGCCTAATCACCCTATGCGGGTAGGCTCGTGCCTCTCGGTGGGAACGTTTAATGAGCTGATGATGATGGTGATCAACCGTATCGCTAAGCTAACGGAAGAGTTCTCTTGTCTTTCTTACACTTCACGATCGTTTAATCTGAAAGGTCAATCTTTTTTAAATCTTTTAGTTTGTGCGACTGTGGTGCTCCTCAGACCATTGCCTTAACTGTCCATCTGTGTGCGCTTTACGGGATCTCTGGATGGCAAATGAAAGGGTGATTAAAATGGCCCCATATTGGTTGCATTTCCATATTTAACTTGTGAATAAGAATCTGAAACGTAATACGCTTGTATTCACGCTTAACTTAGGGCTCAATGGCACTGTGCGAATGTCAGTGGATATTTATTTATTTATAAATACAAAACCTTTCAGTTTCCAAACTTTCGAGTCCTGCTCGCCCTTACGTTTATTTTGATATTTTATAAGGCCTAGCATCCTCGGCACTCTCTGCTTACTCGGTGAAGCTGTAACGGTCACCTGCGGCCTTCAGCAGTAGTCAGTAAAAAAATCGTTTGAATTCATTATAATAAATTACAGTGAACAAATTAATTAAATTATGTCACCGGGACGGTCAGTACGCTCACCTGGTCATAAGTGATAGGCCTGGCCATGCCAGATGCAGTGTTGAAGGAAATGAATAGTAGGTAGTTATTATTTTCCATCAACACTGCCCTGCGCCTGCGCATGCCTAACTGCGTTAGGTGGCTGATTTCAGGTAATTTTACTTGCTACAGTGCTCTCATCCCGGTGCAGTCCTATTTCATAGGATAATATCTGGCACTGCGGTGATGTTACATACATAAGATATACTATGTTTTAACACCAATAACAAGTTTCCCGCCTACATCATTATTGGTAAATAGGACATCAGCTCCAATGCAGGCAAATCTGTTTTCTCAGATATAATTCGTATTGTTTATGGCGGCTTAAAGCATGTTCAGCATATTAATATACAATTAAAATCTGTCCGTAAATCCGTGAGAATATCTAGCTATATTGATGAATGAATTACGACAATGTTTCTTCGCCCACACATTGGCTGTGAGCTATGGGAATTTATTGAGGGAATGCAGAATTAGTGTTGTCAGAGTTATGAAGGTGAATTATTGTCTAATTGATTAGTTGTTTGGATGCATAAAAAAACAAACTAACAAGATGCATAAACACGAAGAAATATCAACCGAACAATGTCCGAGCCGCTTGACACATGCGTTGACTTATTCTTATATTTTTATCAGACCTATATCCAGCAGTGGACTGCCATTTCAATTTCTACTGCTTTTCCCTTTATTATAGTTATATATGTGTCCCATAGTTTAGTTATGTTTTGGGCTAAAGAGTCAGATAGTTTCATTACTGAATACTAATTCCCCTAATTTTAAATTGCACCAATTCTATCTTTATTGTGTCTCAATAGTATTTTTTCGGTTTAGTTTTAGCGGCGGTGGCTCAATGATGTGTGTTGCCTTCTGTTCGGGAGGGCGCAGGTTTAAATTTCGCTACGTACTTCTTACGTACGTCTTTTGAAATTTTTGAAACTTCACTATCCAATATGAACGTTATCCGACGCTCTTACGACAAAGGAAAACATCCATGAGGGAACCTGCGCACGCCTGCGAAGAGACATATAGGTTGTGCGTGAAGACGACTAAGGCCTAATCACCCTTTACGGGTAGGCTCGTGCCACTCCGTGGGGACGTTTAATGAGCTGATGATGATTAGTATCATTTACATTAGGTATTGGTATTCTACTATATAATTCCACTATCGTTTTCCAATGACATGTAAAAGATAAATTACGGTCTTAGTCTACCAAATAGGTAGAAATTCTACATTCCTATTCAACTACTAATTTGATGATCGATTGACAATTGACGCAATGGTTCAAATAACTATCGAGATACAACAAAGATAGAATTGGCTCGTTACAAAATTAGCAGAATTAGAGGCCCAGTTGAATAGTTCCTGAACTCATGCCTACTTTCACCTGCTTGTCGCTGCTTGCAATCTCAGACCACACAAGGTGAATTAGAATTGCTATCTAGACCTCCGCCATATCTGGTCAGCCTAGGTGACGTGTGCACAATACGATCGTGATTACGGCCGTGATGGACAAGTCAGTGATAGCTGACTGTGCCATTGTTTGGGTGTCAGTATCGTGGGAAGTAATAATTTTGGTAGCATTAAAAGTTCATGTTACAAAAGTTTGATTTTTTCTCCTATTCTTTCACTGTTCATGTAGTCAGACTGTGGAATTCACTGCCTTTTAAAATTCGCGACAGTTCTAATATCGCATTGTTTAGGAGACGAGTAAAAGACATTAACCTTTCTTCTATTTAAAATTAGGTACTTTATGTATTCATTATGAAAAATAACATGTACAAAATAATAAATTAAAATTATTGAATAAATTATCTACTTATATGTAAATTTATGTATCTGAATAATTCTGTGTTTATATTTAATTGTTATCTGTAATACTACAAATACTTGCAAATAGTTATAACTTGAATGTGTATAAAAGTATATATATATATATATATATATATATATATATTATAATATATATATATAATATATATATATATATATATATATATTATTATATAATATAATATTATATATATATCTTCTTATCTTACTTTCTTTCCTTTTGTTTTGGCCTGCTAGAAGAAATTTCATCATGAAATAAGCTGTGACTTTGTAATTTTTCCATTTGTATTGTTTTTGTCATGTTTGTGTGTACATAAATAAATAACAACTAACGTGTAGTTAAATTCATTAATTCAACACCTTTTATAGATCCGATGCGCTAAATTGTTTGCACTCCAAGTCTACAGGAACACCTTCTACATCCAATAAATACGTTGTTCGCCCTACAAACCAACTTGGTTCAGATCATCCTGTAATTGTCATTTTTATTGGAAGGCCTAATGTAACATTATTGTAACATAGTTTGTTGTAAATTGTTACTTGAATTACATTTTTTTAAATAAATAAATAAATATCCACTGTCATGCATGGCACACAGGCGCCACAGATTTCCAATCAAGGAGATAGGGCAAGCCGTCGGTTTTTTAAGTGCGACAAATGTAAGCTCACGTATACACTTCTACGCAGGTGTTACGCTCTGTGAGACGAGTCAAGACAGGCACGAATATAGATAGAAATTCCGTTTTTTCGCAAATACCCATCCTGTGCAATTGTACAATGCCATCATCGCAAGGAATCAGTAAATTTACCAAGAAAATAATAACTTTTCACAGGTAGACCGACTTACGATTTATAATGACAAAATAGTGTTAACCTTTATAACTATTAAAAAAAATACTAATTTTAAATTGTGTTCAAACCACACAGAATACATATACTTTAACTTTTGTTTACGTAACAACAGTTTTGAAAAACATATCGTTCTTATTGTTGGGTAAAAGAGGGTAATGACATTAAGGACAGACAAACAAACTGAGACTTCAGTATGAATTTCCGATATTTGCCATTTAGACAATGAACCACTAAAAAGGAGTGGTAATTAGTTTGTATTGAAATGGGAGCAACCCCCCCCCAGGAAAAAGAGGAAAGTTCCCAAAATAGTTGTAGAGATATTTCAAATTGAAACCAATTAGTTGTTGAAGTTTATTGATGTAGAATTATATTCGGATTGAAGGAAACTCTTAAATTTCCTAAGGGAAAATCATTTATTGCACAAATGTACGAACATAATTTTTAATATATCGAAATGATCGCATCGGCAGACATTAATAAATACAATATCCACTGACATTCACACAGCGCCATCTAAGCCCTAAGTTAAGCGTAAAAACGTAGTAGGTGTACTAAAACAACGGATTTTTTTGGAAAATACATACATATTATAGAATAGAAACACCCAGACCAAAACAAACAGACAATATGTTCATGCACACAAAATGTTTGTACTGCCGGGGATCGAACCCGAAACCCTTGTGCGCTGACGCACAAACGAAAGTAATCCGTGCTTCGAAGACATGTTATGCATCTTCACTTCCATCCCTTTGAGCATGTAGCTCTTGCAACCTCACTCAACACCGATTGAAGCAAGCCAGGGTGAAAAGTCCTGACCTTTCACTTCAGGGTTCACTCTAGAGCCAAAGACGCGTCAGGTGCACTCCTTCGCCGGGCGGTTGAGTCGTTACTTCCCTACGCGCTATTCTTATTAAGAAACCTAACATCTGTTGTCTCTGGTGTCGGTGCAGTGCGGCATTAACGGAGAATATATCTTTAACAAGTTGTTGGTTCTCTTTAAATTCCGCATCTAACATGGCGAGCGTTTCACTTACAATGGTAAAGTAAGCGTCGGAGCTTCTCTTACACTTTCGTAAAAAAACGTAGGGCATACCATACCATTAACACTTATATTGATATAATACTATGGCTTCTAACGTATTTTGACAAATAAGATCAACAACTTTCACGAATTTCGCCTATAAATATAATACTACACTATTAAACAAAAACGCGTAGGTTCTAACAACACCCATGCGATGTAGAAATTTTATTTATTCACTGTACATTCTGAGATAGCTTGTTGATAGTGCACACTGAAAGCGATCCTTATTATTGTATTTTTGGCACGTGATTTTGTATATTTCTGTACATGCAACTAAAACTAACTTTGAGAATCTTCATAAATTTTCACACACTACATAAGAGAAAATTTTACAGATGAAATTGCGAACATTTGACACAATACTAATTCTATAATATTATTATTGGAATGATATATTGGTTTTAGTCAGGTATGTAAGGGATACTAATCTGCACATTCTGGGACTGAAGCCTATTAAACCAGCCCGTGGTACATCCTGCCGAATAATGAACGAAGATCTGGCCATCTGCCAACACGCACAGCGTGGTGGTAGTATGAATCCCTTAACCTTTAACCCAGGATTCAAACACAATAAAAAACCAATCGTGTTTGTTGGATATATCCGACAGCAGCTGTTCAAGGGTTAAACGAAATTGATCATTGAACCCAGTCCAGTATTTGACTGTATTGCTGTTTTTGGCCATGATGATAAATCTTCTTCTAAACTACAAATAACCTTTCTTTAAAAAATCTTTTACAAATACAATTGAATGTCTTGTCTATTTAATTTCATGATTAAAGAAAAATAGCATAGTTTGCCACAGTTCAAGATTAATATTGAAGTATGCTATCGGAGAGGTGGGTACTTCAGCCTTGAGTTAGTCCGATATAACTGCGCGTAATCGCAGCAACTTCGTTTCTTTTAAATATTTTTCGCTGCTCAAGCTAACGATATATCGTTTAAATCGCATATCTTTCAGTGGATCTCAGCCTAATATAACATCATGGAATAGTGATACTACATATCTGGGCAATTTAGATAATACCAGGTAGTTGCTGAAAAAACACCTACGCTCTAAATTGGACGAGTGATCGAAAAATCTTCTCATTCAAAAAAAATATTCTATCACTCGATAAGGTCGTATTCTAGATCAGTCGCTCAGTTTCTATGGAAAGTAAATTAAGCCGTTGGTCCCGGCAGTAGGCAAGATACAGTCTACCAGAAAAACCAGCGGCGTGGACCCCATATGTACACATAATCAATGCATGCCCTGTGTGTCCAGACAACCCGGAAAATTGCCAACATATGAAATGATTTCCACTTATTTACCCATTTTCCACTACAGATTTGATACCATAGGCGATCCGCTGTCTTCAACAGCACTCAATTTTGAAAAAATATAATTATTTTTGTTTTGCGAATAAGTTGTCACTATTTGAACCATTCCTAATAATCGTTGTGCACGCTACTGAGGAAAACCTATCGTCAGAATCAGTGATGAGTTTCATTCACACAATATACGAGAAACAATAATGTTTATTGTTATGACGTCTATAGACGTTTATTATCCGCGAACGTGTTAATGTCTTCCTGTCAGCGTCCATATTTACGGAAATTAAGGAGGAGGGCATATCTTATAAACGTAGGCATACCATGCATTAACACTTTATATGATAGTGTTATCATATTATATAGCGTCGGTGGCTCAATGGTGTGGACTGTTGCCCTCCTACTAGGAGGGCTGAGATTCAAATCCCGCCAACGTACCCAATGTTTTTTCCGAATTTTCTAAATTATATGTACGTTATCTGACGCTCTTACGATGAAGGAAAACATTGTGAAGAAACCTGCGTACGCCTGCGAAGAATTTCAAAGGTGGTGTGAAGTCAATTCCAACCCGCACTGGGCTCGCGGACGACTAAGACCTAATCACCCTATACGGGTAGGCTCGTGCCCCTTCGGTGCGGACGTTTAATGAGCTGATGATGATGAAATAACATTATCAACCGGAAAGTAAACTTGACAATGACCTCTAACGCATTGCATAGATACAACTTTGCCGAATTCCCCTAAATATGAATATATTACACAAAACCCGTAGGTTCTAACAACTCTCCTAATAATTACTGTGCGCGCTACTGATGAAAACATATCATCAAAATCATTGATGAGTTTCCAAACTGCAACGGAGGCGTGTCGCCATAACACAAGCTCCCACGCCCGATTTTAATGAATTACAGCGAGCCGGCGTGGGCAGAGTGTTTACACCTCGAGCATTTTGTTTACAACGTTGTGCAACTACCTTTAATTAACCACGTGAGTATCTTCTATAGATATATGATACGTACATAGCTATGAGCTTTATTCATGGTTTAGAATAAAATGTTTTTTTATTAAGATAATTTATAGGCAAATGTTTTAGTATTCATCATCATCAGCTCCTCGCTGAGGGGCACGAGTCTACCCGTAAAAGGTGTATAGGTCTTCGTCGTCCATGTAAAACTTTTGAATCTCTATATCTCTTGTGCGCAGGTTTTTTCACGAGATTTCTTTCAAAGTAAGAGGTCGGGATAACTAATTTATTTTGGAAAAGACATCGTTACGTGGCTGATCTGAATCTGCACCCTCCGATATCGGATGGTAACAGTTCCACACATATCACGAACGCTCAATCTAGTCTACTCGTGCATCTTTAAAACTTCTACTTACGTATTAAATACTAAACAAACTAAACAACGATATGAACATAACTTTATATCCTTTTTTGTATAATTACATACAATATACATAGAAAAACACCCAGACCAACACAAACAGATATGTCCATGCACACAAATATTTATACTGCCCTGGAATCGAACCGTTAACCCTTGCTATAGAAGTCGACGTCTTGACCATTACACTAAATCTGTTATCTTACAGTGACAGTAACAGTCATCTTACATCAGTCGACTCTGGTAGATACTAGTAACTGTTCTTAAAGCTTAAACTATACCAAATATTGCAATATTATAACTTATATCAGAAAGAAAGAAAGAAGAAAAAATATTTATTAGTGCCAATTTTTTTAATAAGACATAAAAACAGTTTACAATGAACACAAAAAGCGAAATCACTAAACTAAATCTAGGGGCTAAACTATAACCTAGGAACATTGCATCCTAACTAGGCAATTAACAATTTGACAAAGATAAGTTGAGTTCTTATTCTAAAATTGGCGACCCATTTGGTGTTGCAGTTGAGACGTCGGCTGCAACACCAAGGGTTCCGGGTTTGATCCCCGGGCAGTTCGGACATTTGTGTGCATGAAGACATTTGTTTGTAATGGTCTGGGTGTTTTCTATCTAATACAATATATTAAGCCTAAGAGTTTGTTTGTTTGTTGTTTTGAACGCGCAATCTCAGCGAACTACTGGTTCGATTTTGAAATCTTCAGTGTTAGATAGCGCTATTATCGAGGAGGCTATATATATATCATACGCTACGAGTAATAGAAGCGGAGCAGCAATGAAGAATGTTCAAAATCGGGGGTATTTTTCATACTTGAGCTTCCGCTTGCTACGCGCACGTAAACGGTTTAAAGTTACACAAAAGTCATGTTATGGAGTATTGTTCTGCTTTTAAT